>CAHIKZ030000695.1:800000-862500 GCA_903632075.3 Acanthosepion pharaonis | reverse complement strand
GTCAAAAGTCATGATATGAAGGCACAGAACAAATAAGACTTTTAGCAATTTACTACTGACACTAGACCAAGTTTTAAGTTTTAAATGCTAAAGAATCTCTCAAATTCAAAAATACCTTAATGGCCTTTATTTTTCTTCTTTTTTTTTTTTTTTTCATCAATAAAACTGAATTGTATTTGCAAGAACTTATTTGACCAGAAGATTCTGAATGTCCTTCATTCAAGATATAAATTAAAAAAATAAATTTTCTAACTTGACAAAACATCATTTTAAATGAGACATTTCAAGTAAAAATTTTCCAGCACTTTATCAAATTTCTCCTTTCCTCTTTGCTGAAATTTGCTTGCCAAAGTTATCTTCTCCTGCAAATAAATAAATAAATTTAAAAACTCTTGTAGAAATTCCCAAGTAGTCGGCAATAATGCTTCCATGTTGTACTAAGTGGCATGGAAAATGCCCATTACTTCAACAAGATTGTTATAACCAAATTTATAAACTCGTAAATTCTATCAACGGGAGTCTTTGTAAAACTAAAGTGATGATTTGATTGGTTCATATCATCAGCATCACAATCCTTTGACCAAAAATATTCTTAAGAGGCTGAAAATGCCATTAAGAAAACAAAAGCAATGAAAAGCATTTGAGTGTTTTCTCTCCAAATTGATCCTGATTCAGATTTTGAGATTCTTATTTCTCTGATAACTCACTTGACCCTAAAATATTGATCTTCAAGTAGCTGAAGGGATTGGGGGGGATAACTAATAGAGAATAATGAGTAAAAGATAATTCTACTGGATCAAGTATGTTTAATCCCTTTTACAATTTTCAATCCCTCAGTCAGATCGACTGAATGTGGTCCTGCCCTAACAGTCCTTAAACTTGAGTAAAAATTTAAGTTTAGCTATGTGTCTGTTTACATTCATAATTATTTAATATTGATCAATCAATCCTGGGCAGCAAGACATCCAATTAGGAAATTGGAGGTTTTGAGGATCATGAAATCACCTCTTAATTGCTACTGTTCCCAGATCCACTCCTAATCCAGGGTGGTAGCACCTGTTAGGGTCCCAGCTATGGGCAAATAAGTGCCCTCCACCCAAACAAAAGCAAAATACTATGAAAGCATAAAAATAGACTTTTATCAAGATGCCAGAAAATACATTGTTTTACATATATATATATATATATATATATATATATATATATATATATATAATATATATATATATATATATACACACACACAAGAATACATTTTAAGTTGAAGCCCTAAAATTGTGTTCAGAATATTTAGATTTCAGCATCAAATAACCCATAGAGGTTGATATGCTGCTAAATAAATGCAGTCAACCAACCAAATATTGACCAATCACAATATTTACATATTTCTCAATATAAATTTGATATTTTAGCATTTTTCTGTCAGAACTTTTGGGGTAAGGAATTATCATTTCTATTTATTGTGTCATACAAGTTGAACTGTCATCCAAGAGTTTCAGCTGAAAATTCATTTAGGGATATAGTCACCACATGGTTTACCCCCACCTCCCCAACCACCACCACCACAACATAAGGTCAGCTACCAGTGACCCAGATTTTTAGGCTTGAAAAATTTTGTGCTACAATTTATGGTATTTAAATCAGGGTTTCCCAACCTGGGTGATATCATCCACCAGTGGGTGATTTCAACTTTTTGGTGGGCAATGAGCAACTGAACAGAAAATGGTTGGCAATTGGAAATTTTGGTGGTTGATGGAAGATTTTGAGTATTAAAGACGTATTTCAACATATGCTACCCACTAAAAAAAATATCCTAAGGAGATATGCAAAAAAAAAAAAAAAGACTGCATTAAAAAAAAAAAAATAGATAAATTTGGAATAACAGGGGAATATACCTAGATAAGATATTAATATCTACATGAACAATGAATATATTTTTTATAGTTTTGATAAGGATCATTAACATTCAAGTAATTCTTCAGTGTTAGACATAACAAAAAATATTTGAACTTTTATTAGTTGCTAGTAGTTGCTTTTCAATTTTATAATTATGAACAAAAATTGTTTAATCTTTTGCCAACACTTGCAATGCTAACGCTAATCATAAAACTAAATTTTATTTATATACACACACACACATTTCATTAAATAATACAGACAAGTGTTGTCTATTTATTTTATGTAAATTTTTTTCGTAACATCTGATAAGTTTAATAACATTATCATTGAACGAAGAAAGAAATTCACAATATTGATCCATATTTTTTTTAATACAATCTAAGCTTTCGGCTTACTTAAGCCATATATTATTTAATGAAACGTATGAATGAAAAGATGCTGCCCTAAATACACACTATATATATATATATATATATATATATATATATATATATATATATATATATATATATATAATGTGTAATTTTTAAACCTGGAGTGAATTTTTCCATTTTCATTTGGTTTACAGGTCCAAAGATTTGAAACTGTTTTTTATCAACTTCAATGAAATAAACATCATCTACCTCTCCCTTTTTTTTTTTTTTTTTTTTTTTTTTAGTGTTTGTCATTATATAAGAATTTTTGTTTGCTCTGTCTTTGACATAGAGCTCTCAATGGATCTATATATCTTCTTGGAAGTTCCATATGGATTATCAATAATTTTATTATATTTTATATATATATATATATATAGTGTGTGTGTCTGTGTGTGATTTGAGTGATCAATGAAACATCCTCCTGGGAGTCTATTCCATCAGGCTGTGGTTTGGGAGAATAAGCTGTTTGAGAACTTCTTGCTTGCTGATGGATTGAGTGTGGTTTGTTGCTATGTAAGTGGCATGGTGGGTCCTAGCCATGAAGGTTAGATTACAGCTGGCAGGACTAAGAAATGTAGTTCAACTGAGTACTTTCTGTGGGAGTAGTGATGGAGCAACAAGACTCGCCACATCCCACATGTGAGAGAAAGAGAGGTAGAAATGTAGAAAATAATTCTTCTCCAACAAGGACACTGAGATGAATTTGAACTCTATCAAGACTTGAAAGTGAGGTCTGGGAAGCTCCTATGCTCCTGATCTAGCTCTTATAAAGGTACAGGATAAGATGAGGAGTCAGATACTTACTGGAGTGGTACAGGGAGCTGAGTCTATGATGTGCATGGAGTGTGACAGTTATCAGTGCAGAAAAAGGAATGGTTATTTTTCTAAGTTTAGGTGTGGCACAAGGCTGAAAGTATGGGACACCCAGTGAGGATCAAACTCATTGTTCGGTTGTAATTGTTCTGGTGAGGCAAGCTTGCTAACCATTACTCAATTTTGAGGTGTCCAAATTATTTTCTAAGTATATCTTGTGTGGCACACAACTAAAAGTATAGGCCACCCAGTGAGAAACAGACTTGGTATTCAGTCATGATTGTTCAGACTTGGTATGTCATGTATTCAGACTTGTTCAGACTTCAGTCATGATTGTTCAGACTATTCAGTCATGATTGTTCAGACTTGCTATTCAGTCATGATTGTTCAGACTTGGTATTCAGTCATGATTGTTCAGACTTGGTATTCAGTCATGATTGTTCAGACTTGCTATTCAGTCATGATTGTTCAGACTTGCTATTCAGTCATGATTGTTCAGACTTGCTATTCAGTCATGATTGTTCAGACTTTTCTATTCTAGTGTTCAGACATTCAGTCTTTGTTAACCATTAAATCATGTCAAGGTATTCTAGAGACATTGCTAACCATTAAATCATGTCAAGGAGACATGGTGATTTTTTTTTTTTTTTTAGCATAGCTTAGGTGTGGCACAGGGTTGTAAATATGGGGCACCTAGTGAGGACTGAACTCATTATTCAGTCATTTATTCTAGTGAGACAAGCTTGCTAAACATTACATCACACAGATGTGCCCAAAAAAGCAGCAGCAGCAAAAGGAATGTGCCTAAAAGTAGGTGCTATCTTCACCTGTGGCAGACTGCACAAATCTCATGACTTAAGAATGTCATTTTATCTGCAGAAGTATCCTTCCAACAACAGTGATAAGTGCTGTTTTTAGTTACCATTTAGAATGATTATCCCCCAAAGCTAGAAAACCCATTTTATCCTGCTATTGACAAGAAGTGATTAATAGATATCCCTTTCCAAAGAGTATTGTGTGAAGGTAATAAGCTCAACTTGAACTCTGCTCACCAAATTTGAATTTCCAAGACACACATACTGAGTTCAAATTCTAATCAAGTCTGTTTTTTTTGGAAAAGTCATGAACCATCTTCCCTTTAGCTAAGGGTGTAATCAAAATGTGACTTTCCACATTACTTCATGCCTATCAATCATATTGTAAGCTGCTATGTTTTGTCCATTTTGATGAATGGTTGTACACTCAATGAAGTTCCTTGCATGGAACACCTGTTGGAACTAAAGCCCATCCCAGACCTCAAATGGAACTTGTATATGTAATCCATTGCTAAAGATTCTGGAAAAATGGCCAGTTCCTTGTACTGTTCCAGAAAATACAACAAAAACACTAATAATGGTCAATAAGACCAGTGATTCCTTTTAGAGCAAGAATACAATGAATTTAAATTTTCATTGTGAAGCACTAAGTAAAAATTGACCTCACTATCAATGTCTTGTGAGATTAGCTTACCCTGTCACTTCATATTAGCTTCAATGCAAGGAATTTCTATTTTAAATTCATAATTTTAGATTTATTTTTTTTAATCACTGGAATATCATTCAGTATTAAAACAATAATTGAATATTTTTCTGATAAAAATAATTGACATCTTTCATTTACTTATTTTTTTTTTTATAATTTAAAGAATAAAAGGTTAAGCTGAACGGAAAGAATTTCCAAAATGATAAAAAATAATGTCTGTAGCAAAAGTAATTCTATCATAATTAAATAATTGTCATATTTAATCAAATCGGACAATGATTTCTCAATTTTTTTTTTATAAGATTTTGAAAGATTAAAGAAATATTGTTTGTTTATTAATATCTTTCTGATTTAGGGATGAGTTGTTGACTGGTTAGAATGTTTGCTTTCTAACCATTTGGTGTGGGTTCAAATCTCACCATGGCCGATTTGGTTACAGTTCTTTTTTGTGATTCTATAGTAACAGTCTACAATGTTCAAAGGATGATCTTTGCCAAGAACCTCAGGCTTCACTTGCTCAAAGCTTTTTTCCACCATTTATCTTAGGAAACGTTTGTATACAGCTGACAATTTCAATATTTCAAATGGCTTTGGTGCTTTGTATAACATCCATATGAAAGTCTTGATCTGACAAAGTTATTTAAGAACAGGACTCTAGTTTTCATCTTGATGTTTTGGTTTTGTAGCAATTTGTGGTGTTGGACAAAACTACCTCTGATATAGTCTATTCTGTCTCAATTACAACTGAAAAGTGAGTTTGATCCTCACTAGGTGCCCTATGCTTTCGGCCTTGTGCTACATCTAAGCTACGCATAGAAAATCATCATATTCTATTGTGCCTTCAATTTCCCTATCTCTTATACTAAATTTGTAAATATGATTTATAATTGTTTCCTTTTCTTTAAGTTACATGTGATATCCATTTTAGTTGCTATTGTTGAAGGTCCTTAAGTGATATCTGTTACTTGGGACAGTTCCTTACTTGTAAATCTGTAGCACCATTCCACAAGGTTCTAGGAAGCATGATCAATCAGGCTTCAATCGCTCAGCATTTTTCTCCCATTTGATCTCAGAAAGTATTTAAATGGCCTAACATGGGGTGAAATATTAAATCTGCTAAGCTAGTTCACCTATTTAATGTTATCTGTAAGTTCCTGTATAGTAAATTAAGCTCAGGTAAGATTTTTTTTATCTATCAACATCAGACTTCAGCATTTGGACCCAGGAAAATTTAGGCTTTAAGAGTTAAAATTTGAAAGAGACCCTAAGAGTTAAAATTTGAAAGAGACCCTAAGAGTTTCAAAACAGGCACATTGCCTCAACTCGCCAACAAAATTGTTAGCACAAAATCATTTACTCAAAAATTCTTTAATTACCTGTTTGTTAATACCCTTGAAAAATATATTTTTTGATTTTATCTAAATAAACAGCAAATTCTATTGATCCATGTGTGTGTGTGAAAACCTTCTAACTCATGGCCACACTTACTCTACATAGATGTATTGTACATATTTTGAATCAGGGTGATTCTGGGATTGAAGAACTGCCCTTCATCTGGTGCTTGAACATCCAGCATTGGGATTTGTATCCATATTAGGAAGGAACAATTAAAAGTTCAAATTTTAAAATAACTGAAAAAAAATTAGTGATTTTAAAAGCTTTTAATTTATTTAACAAAGTTTAAAGTAACAAAAATTTCATTTAAAAAATTTTAGTTTTAAATTCAGTTTAAAATATCTTTAACTTGAATTGAAGAAACCAATTTTATTTCTTCAAAATTTCAAGGAATCAATTAAAGCAAGATGTTTCATGATATGAGGTTTTGAAGTTCCACGGAGCTTGATTTGAAGAACTCAATTTTTGGTTGGAACTGGACTTTATAGCCCAAATCAGAGTTAAAGTGATGTTTTGAAGTTCCATAGATTGAATTGAGGAATTCAAAGTTATTTCTTTAAAATTATAATTGTTTTCTAAGCTGGACCAGAAATCCTTTATTTTTAGGCCTGAGGCCAAATTAGCCATCCACAGGAACTAGGTTAAAAGTCTCCATGGAGTGCAGCTTTTAAGCTAGTTATTACTAAATTTCTATACAAGGCTCAAGAGACTCTCAAGGTTGTAGTTGAAATGGTGATGATGAATAAGGTATATGATATGAATGGAAGACAAGATGCTAGGAAGTGGAGATTTTAGAGATAAGGAGGATAGAAAACCATTGACTTGAAATAATTAAGATTAAATTGTTCAGGATAACACTGAAATAGGAGTCTTTTTTCACAAAATGGCAGTTCTTGGTGGAAAAATCTACCAGAGTAGAACTTTCTACTTCAAACTGAATACAGAGAAAATAAGGTTGATTTGACCCTTTGGAAGTAGCAGGGTGTATCCTAGCAATAAAAGTCTGAACCGGTGGAATTGAAGACGAGAACCTCAAGAGAGTAGTGGCATGCTTGCAATATTGTATCTGTGTGTGGGGAGGGGGAAGTATCCGTAGAGTGGAAAAAACAAACAGGATTGTGTGATGTAATAAAACATTCCAAACATGTTGCTGGTGCCTCTTTTGTGAAGTTGGCTGTGTTTTGTGTAGCATTGTCACTTAGCAAGATAACACTCATATGCAAATGTCTTGGTATCTTTTTAAAAAATGGCTCTCTCAGTTCAATTTTTTTTTTTAATTTCAGAGTTAACTAATTCACATGATGCATACATTTTGTAACACAGAACACAGCAGTGAATATATTTTTTATTATTGTGGAAGACATCTGTGATAGAGGCATGGTGAATTTGTTAGATTTTTTAACTTAGCATACAAAAACTTCATGTTGGTAATCATTTTTTGTCACCTGATATATGCACATGCCCAATATTGAGGTTTTTCTCACTATCACAAAAGTACGGTATATCCACTGCATTGTTTACAACTACTCCTATTTTGGTTGCTTTATACCTACCTATAGTATGGAACGTTGGTATCTTGTGTCATCATTTTCTTTTTGAGTTACATATGAAATCCATTTTAGCTCTTGCTGCTGTTGAAAGTCTTCAAGTGATGTGGTTTCTGTTATCTGGTACAGTTCTTTGATTTTAGCACCAGTCCATGAGGCTTTAAGAAAAATCATCTTTGCCAAAACCCACAGGCTTTTCCTATTCAAAGTCTTTTTTTTTAACTACTGATCTTCCTTCCTTGTCTTTTGTCTGGAGTAGCCTGCAACTTCATCTTTGTCATTTCAAGTTACATGTGATATCCATTTTAGTCACTGCTGTTGTTGTTGTTGAAAATCTTCAAGCAATATGGCAACACTCAACTAACAAGGGCTTACAGCCACATTATATTAAAACACTGGTTACTGTACGATCACTGAAGTTAAGCCACATCGAGTTTGGTCAATACTTATATGGGTCGGGAGAAGAGGTAGATTCATACCTTTCCCAAAATATTTGCATTTAAGTGAATATAATGAACCTGACTGGAATTGGAACTCGGCTCTCCGATTAAAAATTCCAAGCCATTATCCATTACACCAGCTGCATATCCAATCTTACGGTACCTAGTATTTGGTCACCCATCTATGTACTGACCAAACTCCTCATTGCTTAACTCCAAGTACACTGAGTGTGTATAGAGCTCATATGATGGGAAGAGCTGGTCATTTTTGTTCAATTCCTGCATTTTACTATGACTGATATGGAACTTCACCTGAAAATCTCTACTAAAAAGTGCAATAACTGAATGGATTATCAAGACTATTTTCTTTCTGGCAAAACAGAATCTAGCTTTTCTTGAACATCGAAGTGAAGTAATATCTAGTTTATCAGAGCCAGAGGATATGGTCTGGGATTGATTCAAGGTGGAAGTTGGTTGGAGTAAAGAAACAAATTACACGGGTTTGGAGAAATGACCAAAGATTTATTTTCATTTACAAGATATGAAAATGTCACTGGTAAGTCGTATAGTGTAACATTCGAATGTACGGTGTACGAGGTGTGAAATGAGAACATGAAAAAGGAGTATGCTTAACCTGGCTGACTGCTTGTTGGCTATTGATTTGGGCTTGTCGAGTTTATAGTCAAGTCTGTTCTCTTTCTGTGTTCACAGGAGGTCATTTTCACAGCCAAATCGTCAAACAAGCAGGCAGCCATGCTCTCAGATAACTTCTATGGTTAGTGTGTGTGATTGTGTGTGGAATCTCTCTCTGGCTTCTCTTATAATCTATATAAAGGGTCACCTCGTGGTGGTGTAATGGCTAGCAAGCTTGTCTCACTAGAGCAATTATGATTGAGTAGTGAGTTCGATCCTCACTGGGTGCCCCTTACATTTGGCCTTGTGCCACATCTAAGTTATGCTTGGAAAATCACTATAATCTATATAAAGGAAATGCACGGATGTAGTTGTAGGCATCTGTGTCAAGCAGGGATCATGTCAATGATGACCAGCACTCTGGTATATTTGTGTTTGTTTTAAAATTTATTTTGAGTAGTGCAGCATGTGTGACTAGACAAAAATTGGTGTAGTTAGAAAGACGTTTTCGAATTTTATAAATTTGACTTTAATTTATATCTAAATATGTATAAATTATGTTTTTCTGCGACAGTGCTTTCCTTTTAAGACATCCCTTATATATCTTCACATTGGTATATATTTACACGTGCATTATGCATGGAAAAAATATGTGGGTGGATATAATGTATGTGTATTGTTGCATATAAACTTTCATAAGATCCTAAGATTTTGTATGTTTACTATGAATGTTTCCATGTGAAAATCAGTTCTTGATGTTTTTGTATCAATAGTTGATCTATTCTATGGAATCGGTCAGCTACAAACCTTTCTTTTCTTTGGTGTCAATCATCTGCCAATGCTTTTCATTCATCTACCAAATGGATTCCTTGAAATGACCACTCTGCTTGCTGTCAATTCAGTACACTGCTGTTGTGCCCATAACTTTATCAGATAGATATTATTTAAGATCTGAAATCATTCCTAATTTAAGTTTGGATTTTATATTTTTGTGTTTTTTTTTGTTTTTTTTTTGAGTTTATCAAATACTTTATAATGTTATAAAAAAAATATGATAAAAAAAAGGTACCAGGAGTAAAAATGGTACCAAATCCAGGCATTGATCATGTCTTCAGTGGTGTAGTTGTACTCCCTACACTTAGCCAATTGCATATTGGTAAGGTTATTTAGCCCATAATTGGTTTTGAGTTTAGGTGTCCTTCTAGACTGGCTATATAGGAACCAGTCTGTTTTGTTATTTACCCATGACTGGAGAGAGAGAAGAGATGGAATCATTCATTTCTAAAGGGTATTAGCATATAAGTAAATTTAACGAACTTGACTGGAATTTGAACTCTGCACTCCAATTCCTCAATCCAAGCAACTAAACATTACTCCATCATGTTGCATTATAAAAGCCAGTATAAATAATAAAAATAAAATAAAATGCAAGAGTAATCTTGACAATTATGGGTTAATGAGAGGGGAGACTCCACCTCGACTGCTAAAACACAGAAATCTGCCTCTGATATTTTGGGCCAAAATAAAATAGGTATCACATTTGAAGTTAGTCACACACACACACACACACACACACACACACATTCGGTGGAAGTGTATTCAACAAAAAATCAAAATTGCTTTTGTCACTGCGAATTATTTATATTTCATCTAAGTATTTTACAAAACATGAGAGCTGATTACACAATATTTCAAGCTTAATTTAGGTTTACAGTTCATAACCATGCAATGAGATGAGGTAACATAAACCATAGATCATTACATTATTGTTAAATAATTATAACAAAATCATTAAGGTTTTTTGTCAAAAGCATTTTATTTCTGGTCATATATTAATTTAAAATATTCCTTTTCACATGCTTTATTTTTAAAATGGAATAAGATCATTCTAAATTTCAGAATTTCGCTATTGCCCATCAAAATGACTGGAAGAAAGCGATCTAAAAGAAACAATGGAAAAGACAGGTAACAAAGTATAAACAAAATAGCTTCAGTTTGTTCAACATAGGAAACTTAGCATTGCAGCCAAAGTATTCTAAAATGCTGTCAATAACAAAAGAGGAAATGAAAAATACCTAACAAATTAAATATAGCATCAAAATTTATATTACTTTTATTTATTTGTTATGTAACTAAATCCATAATTGTCAATGTTTCCATAAAAATTAATATTTCTTGTAATAAGTTCTTAATAAATATCATTATTATTATTATTTTGCTTAAGTGTAAGGTAGTTCTACATTTACAATTCCTTATGGCTAACCATGAAAAGAAATGTTGGTCAAAACTGCCTACAATCTTTACATGAGTATTGCTGTGAAATTGTCAAATGTTGTATACACCCCACCTCTGCCTAACACATCACACACACACACACACACACATATATATAGTTGAATGGATGAGTTTGTAACCGTTAGTTTCACGCTTATGCATAAGCATGAAACTGATGGTTACATACACACACACATCCATTCAATTAAATATGTTAACTCTATCACTGATATTGAGTGCTTTCCAATATGCATTGCACAAAATCATACAGTTTATATATATATATATATAATTTCTATGGATGCACTTGAGTGAAGGCTTTTTTTTTTAATTAACCAGTATCATAACCATTCTGTGGCTGAAAGCTTGAATTACTGCTTTTAAACACCCCCCCCCAGCTGATTTTTCTCACTGTATGATATCTGCTCTGAAATTGTAGCCTAACATAAACAATGACAACATATTTTATGAAATGAATAAAGAGTGTAGTAATCAGGGAAGCATCTGCTTGGGAGCCTGCTCCACAAAGGAGTAGCTCCCTAGCAGCTGCTCAAAAAGATCTCACCAGGGGAATACAAAGAGGATGAAAGTGCTTTGCTACAATGTGCCTGGCATGTTGGGTCTTAGCCATGAAGGTTAGAACTAGTGGAACTAAGTTTTGTGATGTCAACAAACAATCATTTGACACTTTTGTAATATCAACAAATACTCGTTACTTTCGTAATGCTCTTTGTAGTAGAGACTTTATAATCACAGATACAACTATAATACGCTGTTGAAGAATACTGGTGTCAGACACCTTCGAATAATATTCACACTAATAGTACTTGCTTGATAATACTTCCTCAACAAGTAACCTGTATAGTGATCTGAATAAAGAAATAATTTAGTGAATAGAGCAGAGAATAGCGGTCCATATAGTAATAGAGGATAGGCAGATATAGAAGAAATTGTGATCCGTATAGTATAGAGGATAGACTAGAAGTAGCAATCATTTAGACGTTATGCAACTTCCTATATATGCATTTCGTCTATGGTCACATGATCCACTTAATTCAATAATGGAATAGCCTATGTCTGCTCACTGGTGATCTATGTACTAACTCAAATGTCGGCAGTGATACTTTATTCCTACATACATATACATATATATATATATATATATATATATAATGTTACTGCCGACACTTGAGTTTGAACATATATGAACAGATTTATATATATATATACACACACACACACACACACACACACACACACACACACACATAGGATTGGTGTTTCCAGAATAAATTCCAATAACCAACAATTACTATTCTTAAAATAGTAGAGCAACACCTCCAGTGTCTTATCAAGTGATTTTATAACATATTTGTTATAATTTTTAAATAAATAATTTTTTATATATATATATATATATATATATATATATATATACACTCTAAAGAATGTTGTTACTCTAAACATTTTCCATGGGAATAATAACAGAGCAGCAAGAGGCTTATGACATTTCATCTGTGAGATAGGGATTGTAGGCTGAAAATAATTCATCACCCACAAGGCCGCGTAGACGCTTTTGGACTCTCTCAATATTGGAAAGTGAAAACTGGGCAGTTACTGCTCATATATAGCAGCAATATGTGCCGGCATAAAATGGTTCCTCAAAAAATAATGCTTCCTGTCACAAACATTTTTTTTTTCATTTTTATACACCATGATGATAGCAGCTCACTTTCTAACGACGTAAAATGTGGCACTTTATGTAAGAACAATCTCAATTTACTATAAGAGCACCATATATGAGCAATCCTTTCATGACTCAACCTTGCTTGCTTGAGTTCAGTCCCAAGAGAACTGTCTGTATATTCCTAATATTAATTATAAATTGATCATGAGTGCTATTATCTGTCCAGAATACCTTCCTTAGGTAAATAGCACCTCTTCAGCACTAATCCGCCCCCCCCACCTTTTACAATTGATTTCAGCTCAAAACAATGGCATTAAGTGATTCAGTCCATTGCTTAATATCAGTAATATGATCCAATAATTATTTCCAGTAAGACTTCCAAAATGTCAAGCCCAAGGGAAATTACTCTGCATTCTCTTAGCAGGTGGCTGGGTTTTTGTCACTTAGTATTGAATCATGCTTTACGGAATCTAACACATAGTAATAAAAACTCTTCTCTTATTCATACACACCTGCATTTTATTGTAGGAGGAAAAGACTTAGTGGCATATGACTAACAAATGTGTGTCTCATCCGAAAATGTTGCATATCACCAAGCAGTTACAGTAAAATAATTTATATATTGTATAAGATAAAGAACAAATAGGAAACGTTTATCATTCTAACATGTTTCACTTTTATTAAAGCTTCATCAGAAAATGAGTCATGGAGAAAAACGAAAGAAATTTTGGTATTTTTATTTATTTATTTTTTTTTTGTTTGATTTTAATTATAATCAAACATTAGTATAATTTGTATCCTTCTGAAATCAGGGAGAGACGACCTGTCCATCTGAAGTTTCAAGAAATTAAAATTTCAAGCTTAACTGAAAAACCATAAATATTGCTTTATGTATGTAAATGTATAATAATATGAAGTTGTCTATATGGGATTCATATGTGTGTGTGTGTGTGTGTGTGCATATGTCTAGTAGATTGTATTATTGTGTTGTAAAAATATTAGCAATGCAATTTTATTATATACAAATTAACCCTATATTAGTAACATGTAATAATTCTTGGTCACTGATAAACTTTTTTGATTGTATAATGTAGTACTATTATCGACAGTTTTACTAAAATAATTAAGGATGAAATTTCTGTGTCACATAATAAGGTGGACTTGGAGAATTTGACACACACGTGACATATTGAAAACACGAATAACAGAGGCAAATGGTGAGTAATATCCCTACCATTCTTGTCTAAATGAATGGAGTGGGACAGATGGTGAGAAGACAAACCTTAATAAGATCTACAAAGGATAGGAAGTTGTAGAGTCAGGATTTCCTATGTTTTAAAGGTGGATTTCAGTAGCGAAATCCATTAATTCTTCAGATATCTAGGATGTACCTCTGGCGGTTGTTATAGAAGAGCATTCAAAATAAACTGATCAGGACATGGGAAGGCAAAAGGAAATCTAAAAAATTCATTTCTGTAGTTAATATGTACTTTGATGTAAAAGTTTTTTTTTTTTTAAGTGAGGTTCACCCTATCCAAGGCCCAGGGGCCACACCATGTAGAGATTTATGTTAACAGGCAATTTGTATGAATAGGAAGGGAAGATAACAGTTAATCTTCAAATTAAACAGGTTAAAATTGTAGGAATTAGTGAAACAACCTCTTGGGAGTCTATTCCTCTAGAGTAGTGGTTCATGGAAGTAAGTTTTTGAGTAGAACTTCCTTAGAGAGGGAATGTGGGTGGTTTGCTATGCTACAATGTAGCATGGTGTGTCCTTGCCATGAAAGGTAGACTTGGCGGAATCAAGGAATGTAGTTTCTCTCAGCACATTCCTTGAAAGTTGAGATAGAGCAGAGAGAAGCTTGCCACATCCAGCCTGTGAATTCAAAGTTGAATTTTTCATAGATTTGTACAGCTTTCTTGGGTTAAGCTTCAAGAACTGATGTATAAGCTTAAGAGACTTTCATTGTCTTGGCAATCACCAGAGACAAAATAATTTCACTATTGTAGAAAGTGAGCTCTACATGAAGTTCCTGGGTGACAAAAATCATCAAGTAGAACATGATGATATTTGTCTCCAGCAACTACCAAAGCTGTCCCCTTTCAAGACGACAGCTCTCCGGCGACTACCAAAGCAGCTGTCCCCTTTCAGGACAACGAAGACTTGAGGCAATTGAAATATTTACTATTTACATTATTTGGACTATTGTCCTCATCTTTGTTGCCATAATTATTACAATGTTTTCGCCGTTGTACACTCCGGCCTTACTTCAGGTGGTTGGAATGTCAAAGTGAGCCCTTTCTAATTCCACGTGCCACATTTAATGGATGTCAGTTGTCTCCTGCTAATTCATCTCTTCAAGTTCTCCACTGCCTTAACTGGGTATTGAACTCACACTCTTTGTGTCCTGTCATTGGATCTAAATAATGCTTTTATCCACTGTGCCATGTGTCCTTGAGGAGATCTGGGTATGAATTTCTGGGTATTATGAACCTAATGTTTTAAGCAATCATTTTGCAATTTTTTGCTGTTATCATTTCATGTTTTTACCAGAGCTCATATTGCAATTTTTGGGGTTGTTATCGCTTTTCTCTTGCACTCCTTATTACTGGTTCCCATATTGTATTCATTTCTATGCTTGCTCGGCTTAGGAGATTTTTGTGGCCTTGCATATGTGCTGATTCCTTAATTTTACGAATTTTCCAATGGTGTTCTTTGTCTATGATCTCGGCCTGATCCCATAGAGGGTGGTAATCTCCCTTTTTCTCTCCATATGTGGTCAGCTGTGGAAAGGAATATAAAGGGGAAACAGGCTGTCCCCTTAAGGTAAGGCTTCAAGAACACCAGAAAGCTGTAACATGAGGGAAGTGGAAAAATCAGACATACATGAGACAATAAGGCTAAGAGAATTTGACACTAGCAGAACAGATTGAAAGCAAGAGTTTTCAAAAATACCCAACCTCACAAGCTAGAGTAAATGAATGGCAGAACCGGGGAGGGGATGATGAAAAGATAAATCTTGCTAAAATCTACAAAGGATAGAATAGAAAGTTGTGGAGGGGACATGATATAGTATGAATGTTGATATAATGACAAGACGTTGTTGTTAAAATGGAGAGTGATGGTACAAAAATGAATGTTGGTACAATGAAGAAAATGTTATGCCAAGACTTTGTTGCTAGATTAGTTAGGCAACATTTGTTGATTTTTACATTTCAATAATCAATAGATTAATTAATGCCAGATTTTGTTTGAGACACCCAGTGAGCATCAATCTCACTATCCACCAATAATCAACCAGGCTGGCCTTCTAAAACATTACTCAACACTGAGGCATCCTTTGTTAGAGAATTTCTTTTTAAAATTGAGGGTGTATGTTAGAATGCTGGAAGTTTGATATCCCTTTACATTTAATAACACTGCTTAGACGTTTTATATAAAACTAGCAGCATGGCCTGGCATTGCCCGTGCTTGATTCAAAAATCGTATGATTCATACAGCAATCGCTATCACTTGACTTAAAATATTTTTGCCCTTCCTTGCCTTTAAACGAGTGCCCTTTGCCGTGCTGATGTTGCTACATGCCTTACTTCTTGCCTATCTCACACTGTGATTTTTTTCTAAGCTCTATACTAAACATTAAATCTGTTACGAAAAAAGAACCAAACAAAATGAACACAAAACGATCAGCTTTAAAAAAGGACTCATACCTGAAAAAAAACGAATGAAAAAAGAATGTTAACAACAAATACTTTTTTACACTTAACACAGTTCTGCGGAATCAGAATCAACGTTGAGTTTAAGCAAGTGAATGAGCCAATTGGAGTAAAGTGCCATGCAGATTTAAATTTTTCCCACTTGTGATGAATGCAGCTATTGATTTTTTTTTTTTTTGTATGCTAGCATGCTAGTTAACATTTGTGTCAGTCAGCTGTTGGCTCTCATGTTGGCCAGTAGAATCTTCCTGCCTATTCGTGGCAGCCAGCTATTGGATCTCACTTTGGCCAGTACAAAATGGCCTCAAACTACATGAAAACTGCCGTAGAAGCATGAAAAAATCGATTATTTCCACTATCAATGGGAGTTGGGAAATGCAAAGTCGATCTTGGCCTTCTCACTAACTTTGTGCATGTGAATTTTGGTGCAAATCCGTCGAAAATTGCTGCCATGCATTCATTACACACACACACACACACACACACACATCCTGCTTTTTATAGATAGATTTAATAAATTTTGTGTACATACAGATACAGGTAATGACGGTAGTAATCTAATGGACTTTTAAGTGATGAAATTTGGATTTCATGTACAAACGTTTTGTATTTTATGTATGTGTACAAAAAAGACATGATCACTACTTATAAAAAAATATATAAATGCAAGACTTTTTGTGTAATATCTTTAGAGAGCATGAAACACCTGGTAAGTAATCCATGAACAAAGTTGTTGCTCTGATCTCTAACAAAAACACAGGTGCCAATGTACATAGCTGGACTTTCTGAAAATCTTCCAGATTTTGAAGGTTTTTGGATTTTTAAATTTTGGATAAAGAAAACTCATCCTGTATTAGTCATTTCCATATAAAGTAACATTCATCATTCATTGACTGAGCAGCTGGTACTACTGAATTTATAAAATCTTTCTCTTAAATCAATTTCTCAGAAAAATAAGTTTCTAAAGTTCAGTTATCATTCTTTCCAGTATTGATGGGAGTTTCCTTCCTAACCTTTTATTTGAAGTAGCGTGGAGTGTCAACATCTTCATTGCCAGTAGATGTTATCACTCTTTCCCGTATTGATGGGAGTTTCTTTCCTAACCTTTTATTTGAAGTAGCGTGGAGTGTCAACATCTTCATTGCGTCATTATTTTCTATTCTCAAGCCCAGTAGCTGTTATCACTCTTTCCCGTATTGATGGGAGTTTCCTTCCTAACCTTTTATTTGAAGTAGCGGGGAGTATCAACATCTTCATTGTGTCATTATTTTCTATTCTCAAGCCCAGTAGCTGTTATCACTCTTTCCCGTATTGATGGGAGTTTCCTTCCTAACCTTTTATTTGAAGTATTTGTTCTTATTTCTTCATTGCTCCATTATTTTCTATTCTAGCCCAGTTGTCTGTTATCACCTTTCCCCATTGATGGGAGTTTCCTTCCTAACCTTTTATTTGAACCAATTGTTCTTTTTTATCAGTGCCCAGTTATTTGTTTTCTGATTGTCTGTACTACCTTTGTTTTTTGAATTTTCCATTCCCATTTCAAATGATGAAAATATCTGGTAAAATTTTGTCCCAAGAATCTTTGTTTTTCTGACAGAATGGAGAGTTTTTTGTTTTTTTTCAATTTTCCATTGTTTGTTTCCAAATGATAAAATATCTGGTAAAATGGAGCCTCTGTCTTACATTTGGGGACAGAGAGAAAGAGAGTGTGTATCACTCACACTTGAGAGAGAGTGTGTATCACTCACACTTGAGAGAGAGTGTGTATCACTCACACTTGAGAGAGAGTGTGTATCACTCACACTTGAGAGAGAGTGTGTATCACTCACACTTGAGAGAGAGTGTGTATCACTCACACTTGACAGAGAGAGAGAGTGTGTATCACTCACACTTGACAGGGGGAGAGAGACTGTATCTCTCACACTTGGGGGAGAGAGACTGTATCTCTCACACTTGGGGGAGAGAGACTGTATCTCTCACACTTGGGGGAGAGAGACTGTATCTCTCACACTTGGGGGAGAGAGACTGTATCTCTCACACTTGGGGGAGAGTGTGCATGTGTCTTACACTTAAAGTGTGTGTGTGTGTGTGCATGTGTTTCTTGCACTCTGTAAAGAGTGTGTCTCTTGTGCTGGATAGAGAGAGAGAGTGTGTATCTCTTGCACAGGAAGATATTTTAACAATGGAAGAGAGACTGTTGATGAAATGTAAAGATTTTCACAACTGAGAGATTCTACAATGGAGAAATATTTTTATAATGCAGATATATTGTTAATACAACAGCAGCAGAATGTTTGTTATAATGGCAAAGGATTATTGTTCTATTGCTGATTGATTGTTTTTTTTTTTTACAATGGAGGGAGAATAGTATTAAGACACAGAATACTAGTACAATGAAGATAAAATGTTGCTACTGTGGCAAAGGAATTGTTTTTACAATGAACTGATATATTTTTTTTTTACATGTCATGTTTCTATATCTTTCAGAGGCCTATTTTTCATTTTTTTCTTGACTGACCACTCAGCAGTTTGCTACTGTTTGTACATCTGTCATCTAATAAAAAAGAATAAGATACTAGAGTTTCTTGCTAGCATAAAGCCAGCACTTCTTTGGCATTGTTAAAAAAAATGAAAAAATCAAAGGTAGACATGAAAGATTGAAAACAGAAGATTTTGTCAGAAGAGCTGCTTAATATTAGGAATGGCTGTTTTCAAACTTAAACTTCAAAAGATGCATGGGAACAATAGTGGAGTATTGAATGGATTGACCAGCAGTGACCATTGCAAGCAATCCATTTGGTAGTTAGATGGAAGGCGTTGGCAGATGATCGACACCAAAGAAAAGAAGAAAGATTTGTAGCTGAGTGATTCCATAGAATGGATCAACTATTGATACGAAAACATCTTGAACTTATTTTCAGATGGAAACACTGAAAACAATACAAAGATGTTCTTATACTTCTACACACACACACATACACATATATCTATCTCTAACTTTGTTTGCTATATATGCATTGGAGCATTGTGGTGTAATGGTTAGCAATATCATCTCGCTAGAAGAATTATGACTGAGTAGTAAGTTTGATACTGAGTGCTCCTATACTTTTGGTCTTGTGCCACTTCTAAGAAAACACACACACACATATATATATATATATATATATATATAAAAATAAAAGACTTTATTAAAGTCAGTGTAAGAATTTTATTTTGTGGCAAGGTTAGCGGAAAAGTTCAGCAGGTTTATGGATGTGAGGTGATACAGTTCAATGCCTAATAAATGCTAACCTGATGAATATTCGTGAACACTCTTATACCAAAAAATGTTGAAAACCAATAACATTTTTGCCCTTGTATATAAATAATTGTCACAAAATAAAACCTTTGAATTTGCCTTGATAAAAATCCCCCAGAGGGTGAAATCTGTCAGTGAAGAAACGTTTTCTTTTTGTCTTCCTTCATATTGTCATTTTACAGATATACTCTATTTAAACTTTTTATACACACACACACACACACACACACACACACATATATCTACCTTTGTTTTGCTTTATAGGCACTGTATCCGTATAAATATATACACAAAAATGTGTATTTGAGCAGCAATCCTTCTCTCACAAGTTTCATTAAAAAAAATTTTAAAATGATCCACAAGGTACTTTTAAATTTTTTATTGTATTTTACTTGTATGCAAGCAAAAGATTTCTATTTTTGAACTAGTGCAGAAAATGTCCTGATGATTGTTCAACTGAATTGTTTCAGTAGACAAATTGTTGCAGTATAAGCAAAGTTTCTGTTGAAATTGGGAAGGGGAATCACCTAAGAATCAGCAACTTGAGAAACAAAAATGCCCATGGAGCTGACTTCACAAGGCACCATGTCTTGTTGACTGCTATTTTCCCCCCAGCTTTTAATGGCATGTGGCATCTTACAAAGACCTGCATCTTGACCAGTTGCAGAGAGGCCTGTATCTAGACATGCCAAGGTGTCCTGCTGCTAACTAGAAAAACCTAAATGTAACTGGTGTTGACAAACATGCTTGCATGTGATCCAAGGCCTCTCTTGTGTCTGTACTGACACGTGTTCACCATGCAAATTCAATGGAGAAAGTGCATTGGCATAATGACAAGATTGTTGTTAAAATGGAGACACTACTTTTTTTTTTTTTTTTTACAATGTTGAGTGTTTATTGTTTATTTTTATTTTTATTTATTTATTTTTTATAATAGACATTTTTAGTTCAATGGGGAGAGTATTGTTTTTTACAAGAGGTGAGTTTTTTTTGGATAAAATGTTTTTGAAGGTCTTCAATTATTTTTAGATTTCCTTTCGAGTGATGTTGATAATTTTTTAATGTAGTGATCCCTGGGAGCCACAGGTGGTGATTTCAGTGTATCCCTGGGAAATTCAATGGGTTCCAAGTAAAGTTTCATAATAAATTTTTCTGTTAGACTGCTGGGCTACAGATATTATTTTTTTAATTTTTTTGTTCACAAAACAATTTTAATCTTGCCAAATCCCTTATATTGAAAGAACAAATCATTTTTTATCAAATAAATTTAAAACAAAAACAGTATTTACTCTTAATCATAGTTCAATTAAGAAACTATACCTTTTGAGGAATTATGATGGAAGAAAGTTTTTAAATTGATGGGAAAGATTTTTTTTTATTAAATTAATAAATTTAAAACAAAAACTATTTAATTAATGGCTGGTAAACTTCAATGAGTTCAGGCACTCCAAATAAATTAAAAATAGATTAAGAAAGTGTTTGGTAAGTTGACATTGACGTCTATTTCAAGTCATCCACATCGATTGTCCAATGAAAAAGGAAAGCAAGTGATAGGAAGTTCTAGTAAAAAAATATTAAAGAATATGTGCAGTGTGTTGCTTTTCATGCTGCATCCCTGGGACACACAAATGACAAAACTTACCACACCCATTTTTTTTTTTTTTTTTTTTTTTTTTTTTGTATCAAGCACACAGGGCGTTAGGTTTTCATGTTGATCGAAATAAGCCTTTACAGAGCTCAGGTCTAAAAAAATGTGGAATCAGCCATCTTGATGATTGAATAATGGAATATTTGACATAATTATTTAAGAATTTGTTTTCTTCAGGAACACAGTTCTCTATAGAGCATTTGAATAGATAATTTTGGTCTTGTTAGGGAGTTGTTCTTGATATGGCTTGCTGCTTTTAATTTTTGAAATAAATAACTGACTTGATATTTTTGGTTTGTTCAACTGGATTAGTTATATATATATATATATATATATATATAAAGAAAGAAAGAACAGTAAGATATATAATCTGGTGATATTTTTTATTTTTACAAAAACAGTGCTCAATGTAAATTTACTGAGCATAAATATTATAAATAACTAATGCTTTTAATTTAATTATATAATTAAATTTAAAGTTTTTAGCTTCCATTTTTGAAACATGGTTATCACTGTGTAGCGAAAAAAACCATATTTTCAATCAGTTAATTTATAATATATATATCTCTGAAGGTGTCACATTGAAGATAAGAAAAGGAGGCACGCAAAGATTAAAAGATGTGCATAAAGGCGTACTCTGTTGAACTTTCTGAAGACACTCGCAGACAGCTCAGTCTGATCTGAACAGATTGTGGTAGAGTGTGTTTGTCGATGGATGGTTTAAGGAGTCACTTGAGAGTGTACCAACAAAAGGTGGCAATTGACTATAAAACTGTAGATGTCCAGCAATTGAAATTGTAATATTTATTTGTGGTAAGATATGCAGGTCCAGAAGCGGTTTCATGCAACATTTTAAATTGCATGATAATTTGCCACTTGTTGTTAGACCTCCTAAGTGCCCTGTTTGTGCCAGAGTATGTGGGTCCCTTGCTGGTCTAAAGAGCTACATTCGTTCAGTATATCAGTAGATATTCACCAAAAAATATGTAGTAATGGCCGTACTCAGACAGGAGTTGGCAACCACTATATCTCTGACAGATTTTATTAAAGGTTATTTTTATGCAAAAGTTGTTATAACTGAAATTATGTTTAAGCAATAGAATCTGTTGACTTAGTGAATAAAAATCCATCTCTCCTTTAGAAATTGCTTTGTTTATGGTAGGATATGAAACTGGGCAGATATGAATGTTTCAAGAGTCCGAGAAAGAATTGCGTTTATAAGGCACTATTCAGCTTTGCACGATCATTGATACACTTCATGGCTGAGATGTCTAAAGCATGTTGGATTTAATGACTGTTTCTCTTACCAAAGGGACACAGGTTCAAATCCTACCAGAGAGCACATATTTTTCTTTAAAAAGATTTCTCAAATATTCAGTTCAGTAGATTAAAATATACTGTATACGGTAAACAGAATGTCTACTCAAATATGTGTATCCACTAAAAATAACATTTAAGTGATAATATCTATTGGATCATTAGATAAAAATTCATATCTTTAGAAATTACTTTACATTAGGATATGAAACTGGACATATATGAATGTTTCAAGAGTCTGACAAAGATTTGCGTTTATAAAGCGCTATTCAACTTTGCATGATCGTTGACGCATGCTATGGCTGGGAAGGGATAAAGCTCTACGGATCTAACGACAGTGTCTACTGCCAAGGGGAACCCAGGTTCGAATACTGCCTAAGAGTGCATATTTTTCTTTAAAAAGATTTCTTGAATATTCAGGCCAGTAGACAAAAAAAGTATTTGTCTTAAAGAAGTATTATAAAAATTTAACCCAAATGTTAACTTTGACATTAATTTGGGATTATATATAAATGAAATATTACTTTAAAATTAAACAAAAGGAATAAAAAAGGTTTTTACACACACACATATATATATATATATATATATATATATATATATATATATATATATATATATTACATAGAATAAAAAATCCAAAGTTACCTGATTCAAAATAGTTATTTCTACCTACAAGATTTTTACTTGTAGGTCTTGTGAACTCAGAGATATGAACATTTAAGATAAAATATTTAAACATTTAAAGAATAAAAGGGGAGAGAAAGATGAAAACAGAAAAAGGAAAAGAGAGAAGAATGAAAAGAAAGTTGCAGTAGAGGATCTAAATGAACTCCCAAAATCATGAGTAGAGGTGTTAATGTCTGGTTAAGTCGAGAAGACAAATAAAATAATGTTAACCTATATTAAAATATTAACATCTAGTTTATAAAGGAAAGTATTTAAAATTATATATATATATATATATATATATATATATATATATATATATATATGATATGTGAAAATATATAGAAAATAGGAAGGAACTGGTTAGGTAAATAATCCAAAGTTCCTTAGTATTTTAGTTATTATTTTTAAAAAAAATAGTGCTCGATACAAAAGTAGAGCATAAATATAATTATTTATTTAAAAATATGATTCCAACTCGCGACATAAGAAGTCTCATGTTTTAAAACAAGAGCCGAAAACTTCAATATAATTATTTGAATTAAATTGAGTTAAAGTAAGCTCTGTTACATCTTCAAGCAAAATTGTTTTTTGAATCATAAAGATAGAACAGAGCTTACTTTAACTCAATTTAATTCAAATAATTATATTGAAGTTTTCGGCTCTTGTTTTGAAACATGAGACTTATGTCGCGAGTTGGAATCATATTTTTAAATAAATAATTATATATATATATATATATATATATATATCAGCAACTCTAAGGAGAGTCTGCTAGAGAAGCACATCATAGAAAGGGAACTCAATGCCATATTAAATAGTAAAGCCTTAATATATTTTAATTAAATTTCCCGTGAGCTGTGAGAGACCACAACTAACAGTTTTGTGTTTTCATGCAATGGATGGTAATAGTTATGTAAAAATGGGCACTTTATACACTTCAGAGAAGTCCAAGACATTAAAAGTCTAGTTGATGCATGCATATCATGCACACGTACCAACTAAACTCACCAAGGGGAGGAGGAGAAAAATGCCTTTCTGGCCAAGTTGAAAGAGCCATAAATTTACAACTATTTAGTGATCTACTGTTCTGGACACCTAGCCATGGACCAAGATGGGTTGGTTGTCTTGCAACCACCTACCTGCTATATTATGACACAGGATGCTTTCCTAATGACCTTCTGACCTTCATGAAGGACCATGTTGTCATGGGGGAACAGCAGAACTTTGCCAAAGCTTACTGCTAAAATCAAAATAATACTCAACAATACCATGTTTTCAAAGTCCCCCATCACAGCATATAATATGGATAAAATAAGCAGCTCCTAAGTGTCTGCTGTAGTCGTACACCGGAGAAAGAAAGCTCAATGCTATTTAACTGATCCCATTAAAGATGTGGGTACCATTTATAATTATCAAAATATAACCAAGCCTGATGATTGCTTATCATAAGGGAGAAATTTGAGTAGCCAAGGTATTTAGATTTTATTTTATATCAAGTCTTTTAAACAGGGTGTTATCTACATATAAAATTCTATGACTTCTGTTAGTCTATCACACCATCTAAAATAGCCATACACTGACCAATCAAAACCAAAATTTAGGGTGAGGTGCAAACAGGTAAGGGGGTAAAAAGTACAGTTGATTTCACTAGTGTGCATAGCTTAAATAAATGAATTATTATTATTATTTTTTTTTTTTTTTGTAAAAAATAAGTTTTATTATTTAACATACAAAATACTCCTATTTTCAAAACAATTTAATGATTAAAATAAATACTTATTTAAAAAAAATTCAATATTGTTTTTTTTGCATATCTTTAAGTTTTTATATGTACAAGAATCCAGTTTCCAGTTCACCCTGCATTTGCAAGAACTATAAACAAATCACAAGGCCAAACGCTTCAAAAAGTTGGTATTTGGCCCCTGAAAGAAATAATTATAGATGACCAGTAGTATGTTTCATACTCAAAAGAAATAAATCCTAAGAATTTATTCTTCACTGTTAAAAAGGAAAAGAATTTTTCTTAAAAAATATTGTTTACCATGATGTTCTAAAAGATTAAATTAAACTCTACTTTATGGTTTAATAATTTCTTTATGTCAAAATATTTTTCTAAACAAATCAGCTTATTCAAATTTCATAGATTGGTTTGCTAAATTGAATAAAAGGTAGTTTGTAAATCGCAATAAAAAATGTTAGTGATAACTTCTACAATATTAAAAACTGAACATTTCAACATGCATCAGTGTTATTCAGTTCAAAATTCCAATCACTTGAAAAGACTGGCGTGTACAACGGTTGAAACATTGTGAATATGGCAATGAAGATGAGGATAGCATTTTGAATAATGTAAATAATATAAATTATCATAATACCTCATGTCAGAGATATTTGAAATTCCAATCACCTGAAGAAGGCCGGAGTGTACAATGCTTGAAACATTGTGAATATGTCAGTGTAGATGAGGATAACAGTCTGAATAAAGTAAATAATGCATTAGTATATTGCAAAACTTCTAGTTCAAACTCAAAAGGGTATGACGTAAGTGAATGTTTTGGTTACTTTATTCTACTATTATTATGGTTCTATCTTCATATCAAGAGAAGGAACAGTAATAACCGTTAATAATTACAAAGACTACTTGTCCAAAAAAATAGTATCTTCCAGAATTATATAGTTTGACTGTTTTTGGTGAAATACAATTTTTTTTTTATTGTGCATATATACATAATATACTATACAAAATTTGAGGGGCATCTCAACTGTCATAGATAGGTATTGGAATAAGGACTGTCATACGTAGATATACAGGTACCTGAGTAGGGACAGACTGTATTAGGTAGGTTCAGAATAAAGACTGGCTGTTGTGGGTAGATAGATATTGGAATAGCAACTAACCGTTGTAGGTAGGTATCAGAGTAGGGACTGACTGTCATAGGTAGACAGGTCAAAGTAGGGACTGGCTGTTGTAGGTAGATAGATATTGGAATAGCGACTAGCTGTTGTAGGTAGGTATCAGAGTAGGGACTGACTGTCATAGGTAGACAGGTCGAAGTAGGGACTGGCTGTCATAGGTAGAGAGATACCTATCGGAATAGGGACTATCATAGATATTGGCGTAGACTGACACATGAACAGATTCAGAAAGCAGATTTTCTTCGCTAGATAGATATGGCTTTTATAACTGCAAAAGACACAAACGAATTAATTAAGCTCCTTAAGTTATCGTTAGTTGCCGCTCAGTATAAAAAGATGCCTGAGGTCATGAGAGAATAATTTTCCTTAGTCATGGCTACTTGAAAGCCTGACACATCTGAAAGTATTGAAGAAAGATGAGAGATGCTCAGTCATACAGAGGCAAGGCCAGAAGTAGTTTGTTGTTGGAACAAAAAGCATTGTTGTTTTTGAATTTGGTCCAACCAAAGGCGATATCTTTGTATTAATCATAGAACCAGGGAATGTACTCAAATCCTGAATGGTTGGGGAGAGAGGCACAAGTCAATGAGTGGAAACTGGCACCTCGAAAAACAAAATGGCTGTTCACTTTTCAGTTCAGCTGCCATATTGTCAGTATAATTCTATGGATTGAGAAATTACTCTTTGACAGTTTTAGACTGGAGGTGCCCACAAATGACCTTAACAAACAGCAGTTATTGGACCTGATAATCTAATATCTATTGGCAATCACTGAACATTTACAATGCTCTATATACATAGACAAAAACTGGCATTTATATATCAAAGTACTATGATTATTTCACAAATTATTTAGACTGGTGTTTTCATTATTTTTTTCCCCCAATAATACATTCTCCCACTGTCCTAGTTTTGGTTATTTTTATATCCCTTGGTTATTTCTTGGCAAATATTTGCCATTTTTACAAAATATTCTTGACTTGAAGACATTCTCCTCTTAATTACTTCCTTTTTCTTACTAAAGAAAATTCATTAAAAGTTCAATTCTCTATGGTCAATCATGCAGGCATACATACAGAAGGTGATTATCTCCCTTTGGTGGAGATAAGTCAGATGGATCAATTGTTTTAAGAAAAAGCAGCACTGGCTTTTCAGTGAATTAATGTCAAATATTTCCTTATTAGAAAATGGCTAATATCACCATTACCAATAGAGATATGAACAGATACTACACTTTGACTGAAGAAAAGCATAACTTGAGTATCACTGGCTCTTCAGTCAATGAATATCAAATATTTCCTTTATAAGGTAATGGTTACCATTACTTTTAATGAAATAATGAGAATACTTCACTTAATATAAGAGAATATACTTGCAAATTGATCAAAGCAACAAACATAATTTTTGATATGAGGAGTTATCCTTATTTACACTCAGACAGTTTTCCTCATCATTGCTGCTGTAAAATTGTCACCATTGGGCCAATGTTGCCTCCATCAGTTGCTTGTAAATCTGGGTAGCCTTCAGGGAATTTAAAGCATAACTCTTTATTTAATGGCATTGTGGATTAAAGCATTGGTTAGTGAATTTGGGGACATAGTAATTGTGAGTTCAATCCCTGGACCGGGTAGTGTGTATTTGGACTCAGTGGAAATGGAATGAGCAATAACTGAACAAAACTAAATAAGAATTAGACAAGATATCCATGCACATGGACAGTGGAATGAGAACAATCTGTCCCCCAGTAATGTAAATTCTCTGCTAGCAGTTTCTTTTCTCGCACTTCTCACTTGTGGAACTCTCTTCCAGCTCCATGCTTTCCAGACAATTTTAATCTGCAAAAATTTGAATGCAATGTCACTGTCTGCTGTCTTCCTGATTACTCTTCCTATGTTCGTGCACCTTAATGTTCCTGTTTCTAACTCTTCCACACTTGGAAAACCATTGTTTCTCAGTGGCTTTATTGCCTTGCTTGAAGTGAACTTGATGAAAAAAATAAAATTTGCATTTAAAATGTGTCCCATCATTATGGAACACACAGACACTCTCTCTCTCATATATATATATATATATATATGTATTCACATATTATGAAATGGACAAAGTCCGACAATTATTTTAAGACATTTTTATGTTTATACATTCTTTTTATAGATACAAATATTTACGTTAATGCTCTGTTTATAATAAACAATATTAAACAATTCGAAGGATGAATATTTTCTGTGAAAATTTCTCATTCAGGCTGGTAAATGTTGTTTAATACTGTTTATTATAAACAGAGCATTTACTTAAATATTTGTATCTATAAAAAGAATGTATAAACATAAAAATGTCTTAAAATAATTGTCGGACTTTATCCATTTCATAATGTGTGACGTTATTTGTTTACATTTGATATGCCATGAGCAGAAGATTGAAGTTCAAATACAGTAAAATTCGACCTTGCTAACCGAACGCTCCTCTGTGACCAAATCTGTTAAAGGCACTTCAAGCTAAGTGATGGTTCCATGTAGGTTACAGGTTCAAATCCTGTTGGAGGACAAATATTTTCTGTGAAAATTTCTCGAACATTCAGGCTGGTAAATGTTGTTTAATACTGTTTATTATAAACAGAGCATTTACTTAAATATTTGTATCTATAAAAAGAATGTATAAACATAAAAATATATATGTATATAAAACAAATCCATAACATCATATAATGTTTAGGGGGTGTGCAAAAGTTTTCAGTAAGATCTTGGCTTGATTTTAAATGGATATGTGTCTTTACTTGTCTGTCAATAGCTGGCACATATAAAGTTCAACAGCCTGTCAGGCTCAAACTCAACATTCTTGTAAGAGTGATTGGTTGATAACTGATGAGGCTGGCCTTTGATAAGCATGCATGTTCACACTCATTACATATCAACACAAAGCGCAAGAGCCACTCAAGGTAGAGGATTAGACAATGAGGTGTGTGATAGGAATATAAGAATAAGAAAGTGAAGATTATGAGGATATAGTGGATAGATAACATTTGACCCTCAGACATAAAGTGGTTAGGATTGTAGTGTTCTTGTTGGTTGGTTTATTTGTTTTCTGTGGTTTATCAACCCTTTGCAGGTTATTTAAAGCCAGAAAATAATCTTAAATGTTAAGAATTTTTTTTTTTATATACTGGTTTAGTGATACAGGTCTTACTAATTAACCTATAGGTGGATTCATACATCTCCAAAGAGTATTTGCCCGTAAGTGAATATAACAAACCCAACAAGAATTGGAACTCAGTTCTCTGATTAACAATTCTAAACTATTATCCATTACACCACCCACACATCCAAGCTTATAGAACCTGGTATTCCTCAGCAGTCACCCATCTAAGTACTCATCAAGCTCAATGTTGTTTAACTTTGGTGATCATACAGGAACCAATATTAAATTGATATGGCCATAATCCCACTTCTGTACTTCTCCCTCCTTCTCTTCCTAGCTGACGAAATGTGACAGTGGGCAGCTGAGGATGTGGGCTAGCACAATCAAGGATGACTTAGCAGTACTATTGGGTCCACAAGTAGCTGGTCTTCGATGATGGAATCGCGATTGGCTCACCATTTCGTGTGACCTGGCTTAGGATCGGCGAGTGTGGGCAGCAATGGTCAGTGATGCTGTACTTGCTCGGGAGGAAGCCGGTTCAACCTGACCAGGGTGAAAAACGATACAAGTCAAGTCAAGGTGGCTAAATGTATTACCTGAAAACCTGAGAAAAGAGAAACTCTATTAGTTTAGTGTTTTTTTTTGTTTGTTTTTTTTAATTATATTTTTTTAATTCTTTTTTGTTATTAAACTTTTTGTGGGATGGAAAATCATTGCATGCTGTTAAATGATTTGGACAATTTTGCTGTTACACCCAGTATGTGTGTGTGTGTGTGTGTGTGTATATATATATATATATATGAAAAAAATGACAATAGGAAAACTGGTAGTTGCTGACGCATTTCGTCCAATGTGGACTTTATCAAAGCAAAATACAAAAAATCATATGTATATATATATATATATATATATATAATATGTGTGTGCTATGAATACTTTTATATTAACACCTGCTCTATCCCTGATACTGACTACTTCTGCCAATAAATGACATACCTTTTAAAATTATATTTTAAAATATATATGTGTGTGTGTGAAACAAACCCTATGTATTGTAATTTCTGGGGAAGCCGTAAAAATTTTACAAGTTGTTATGGCTAGAAAATGTTTTATTTTTTTTAAAATTTTTTCTTTGTATTGAAGCTATTAAAGTCTGCTGTGCATGACGATAAACTACATCTGACAGTAAGGCCTTTGATCAAGAGATAGTTCCATGCACTTCAAGATCTTCTATCTTTTAATTGCTGTTGTTCCCAGAATCACCCTGACCCAGGGTGGTAGCACCTGTTAGGGGGTCCAAGCTATCGGCAAATAGTGAACCCCAAACATAAATCAACTGAACATTTTCATAATAAAAAGTCCAACAATACATTTTTATGACAATATAATACTAAAAAAAATATAAAAATACTTTCTTATAGTAAAATTATCAACAATACGTTTTATCATCCATAAAAATATATATCTAAAAAAAACATACCTTTAATTTGAAAGTATAAAATTATGTACAAAATATCTGTAGTTGAAAGCATAAAATTACATACAAGATATTTAGATTTTGGCATTAAATAACTGCGAAGTAAATATACTACCTAACAAAATCAATCATTAACTCAATCAACCAACATGAAAGAACGTTCATGACATTAATCCATATAATATCCTGTAATTTCTTAAATCAAACTGTATTTCAAAATATAATTGAAACAAAACTACTATATATCGCACACATATCACTGTCTCTATCATGTCTACACAAATCTGTATATGTGCAAAAGCTGAGTACCATCTACCATGTATTGAGTTGTGAAAGTAGAATAACATATATCATATTTTTATTACTTCGAAGTTCTCAAGAAAATTAAATGTCAGCATTAAATGATTGATAATCAACCTACTCCAAGTAGAAACATATACAAATGCTTATTTATATATATATATATATATATATATATATATATATATATGAAACTATGTCAAATATTTTATGTAAGTTCTATTTATTATTGAGCATATTTACTTCCAAGTTTGAAACATCTTGATGTTATCTCTCTACATCTGTCTCTCTCTTTCTATATATACATATATATTTGTGTGTATATATATATATATATATATATATATATATATATATATACACACACACACACACACACATCTCTCTCTTATATATATATATATATATATATATGACACTCTATATGAACTCTCCCTCTCTCTCATATATATATATATATATATATATATATATGATTCTCACTCTCTCTCTTTATATATATATATATATATATATATATATATATATATATATATATTTATTTAAAAATATGATTCCAACTCGTGACATAAGAGAGGGTCTCATGTTTCAAAACTTCAATAAATTATTTTGAATTAAATTAACTGAAAATTTAAATAATTAATTGAAGTTTTCATTTGCTTTGAAACATGAGACCTCTTATGTCGAAGTTGAATCATATTTTTAAATAAATAATTATATTTATGCTCTACTTTTGTATCAGGCACTATTTTTAAGAATAATAACTAAAGTACTAAGGAACTTTGGATTATTTACCTAACCTGTTCCTTCCTATTTTCTCTATATATTTTCACATATATATATATATACACATACATACAATCTCTCTTTCTGTGTGTATATATATATATATATATATATATATATCTATCTCTCTCTCTCTATATATATATATATATATATATATATATATAAATATAACTCTTTCACTCTCTTTACATGTTTGTGTGTGTGTGTGTATATATATATATATATATATATATATATATATATATATATATCTCTCTATGTATAAAACTCTCTCTCTCTCTCTCTATATATATATATGACTATCTCTCTCTATTTCATATATATATATATATATACACATACAATCTATCTATATAAAAAACTCTCTCTCTCTCTCTATATATATATATATATATATATATATATATATATATAATCTGCAAAGGAATGCATGATATAAAACACTTGGAATGTCTTGATTTCCTTAATCATATAATTCATCCACTTATGTCATAAATTTGTTTTCAGAATAGAATTCCAGGCAAATAAAGAGACAAATAAAATATACGTATAAGAAACTAGAAACATTGCTGTAATCTTTCCAAATAAAAGAAAAATAAGTAAAAAAAAATTAAAAAAATGCCTAAATGAATAAATTTAAAATAATAAAAGAAGTCCCAACAATCCAAAAATTCATGTAACCAAACCTGAAACAAAATGGCTGACAGTTGTTTTGCCTGTCATTTTGATTTCAGTGTGAGTTGTTGACATTTTAATTAACCAAAACCCTGGATTCCTATTAACTTGGGTGGTGGCATTTTTCTTTCCTCCCCAACCTTACAGTTCTTCAGCATTATTATAACCCCCACCTTGTCAGTCAGCCAAAAGATGTCCAATCAATGTTAGAGAATTTACAACTGATACTAATTTTTGTTTATAATATACATTTTCTAAGTAGAGTTCTTTGTCCCAATTTCAAATCAGTTTTAAGTTTTTGTGTATAACTGAACAATGTTTTGGATTAAGTTCAAGTTTCAGATTTCTAAACATGACTTATTCTGATTTATGGTACTTGAACATAAAAATGTTCAACCAGAGTAATTTGATGTTTTGGTGATGAACAAAGAGGGTAAAAAAATGATTTTCAGTAATTCAGATTTTTGATTTGAAATTATCAGTAAATGAGAAAACAGAAAAGATAAAATTAATTAAAATTTGATTATGAGCATTTTTTGAGTATTAATATTGAACTTAGAGAATTAAAATATTCTCTTATTAACTGGTATACTAAAAATGCTTTTTAAGACATTTTTATGTTTATACATTCTTTTTATAGATACAAATATTTAAGTAAATGCTCTGTTTATAATAAACAGTATTAAACAACATTTACCAGCCTGAATGTCTGAGATATTTTCACAGAAAATATTCGTCCTTCGAATGCTTTAGTAACAATCCATTAGCTAAATGACATCAAATGAAATTTATAACTATTAAAGATAAAGATAATAAAGCTGAATATTTTTGACAACTAATAATATATATATATATATATATTTGGTTGGATAGATGTGAGTTGTGACCCTGGGTTTCACGCTTTAGCGATCGTCGAACACTGACGATCACTAAAGCCCGTGAAACCCAGGGCCAAACTCTATCTATCCAACCAAATATGTTACTCTATCTCTGATATTGAGCGCTTTCTAATAAGTACTGCACATATAATATATAAATAATTATACATACTTATATTTATATACACTTTTCACACACACACACGCATATATATATATATATATATATATATATATATATATATATATATATATATATATAGTTTCTTTAAATATGACAGAAGGTGATGTAAGTTTTTGATATAATTTTTTTTTCAATAGATAAATTATACAAAAACTGTCCAAATGTTATATTTTTCCAGGTACTTTTGGGTAAACATTTAGCCATTTTCAAGGATGAAAGCTATTAACTGTTAACTGGAAATTGATTGTTGTTTGTAAGTATATATGAAAGTGCTCAGAAAAATATCACATTTGGACAGTTTTTGTATAATTTATCCATTGAAAAGAAAAAAATAAATAATTATATATATGGAAAATATACTGTGGAGTTTCTGGAAAATTCTAGAAAAATCACGATACATGAACACTTAAAATTTCTCATTAAAATTACTCTCCATTAACCACCATAGAGATCCTTCCCTGCCCCCCATTAAAATGTCTGATAGTCAACTTCCTGAGAGCAACTCCCTGCGTCTGCTCGGTCTCATCAGCAGCATCCTTGTAAAACCAACATACATATTAAAGGACATCTAAATTGATATAGAATGTTGGCTTTTTGTAAGATGCAAGTTGATGGAGAAAAATTGTTTTTGACAACCATATTGGTTGTATTAAATTTAGTATAGTATACAAATTGTTGTGAAGAAAGTTGGCTCTCTGTGCCGCGCCAGGAAATTTTTCTCCCCTGAATCGATACTTCAAATATACAAAACAACCATTCGCCCTTGCATGGAGTATTGCTGCCATATATGGGCTGGAGCACCTTCTGCTTACCTCGGAGTTCTTGACAAGATCCAGAGAAGGATATGTAATCTAACTGGCCCTGATCTAGCGTCTTGTTTGCAGTCACTCTCACAGACGCGCCGTCGCCTCTCTCTGTCTTTTTCTACAAATACTTTCATGGTAACTGCTCTGATGAGCTGCTCTCTCTGGTTCCCAGACTCCATGAATTCAAGCGCCCTCTGAGGCTGGCATCCCGCTCTCACCCTTACACCGTAGAAACCTTCAAATGTAGCCGTCTCTTCTACTCCAATAGCTTCATACCTTTTACCTCTCACCAGTGGAACACCCTCCCCAATTACTGTTTCCCTGATAGCTATAATCTCCAACTATTCAAATGTAATGTCAATCGACATCTCAATTACCTTGATCTACCCACTATCCTTCTCCTCTTCCTTTCTCTTATCACTCTTATCTGCTCTCACTCCAAATCTTCCCAACCCCTGCATCCTAGTGGCTTCACGCCTTGCTTGGGGCACAATGCTTAAAAAAAAAAAAAAAAAAAAATAAAATCCATTAAATTATTAATAATAAATATTTCCTTGTCTAGGAACAACAAAACAAGCGTAAAATAGCAAAAAAACATATGCAGGGGTATTTGAACTTGTAACTCACATGACAAAAAAAAGAACCATCTAGAATGCGATGTGCATACAGTACCCACGTATCTTGTTGCTGAGAAAATGCAAAGCATACCGTCTCAGTGACAAAGTGCGTTGTAAGACGGGCTGTGATTAATGCAATGGAGAGAGACAACGAATCACAGCTTTATATTTTGTAATCTGGCCTGAGATTGGTGTTTTGACTGATGCTCAGATCTGCAGCATCTTTCCTTGTCTCTCTATCGTGGCCATTTCACTTCAATCTTTCTCACCGAGCGGTTTACTGTACTAATTTACACTGTGCTGTGTGTGATTTTTTTTTTCTTTGTATTGAACTTTGCATTTTCATCCCCTGCAATGGCTCCCAAGCGTGCTGCTTCTTTCAAGGCTGGTACTGAGCCTAAATGCAAATGAAGAATGATGATGATTGCTGAGAAGATGAAACTTCGGAATATGTTGAAGGAAGGGAGAAATTTTGCTGCCATAGCCTGCCATTTTAGCGTGAATGAATCCACCATTTGCTACATCAAGAAGGAAGACGGCTGCCATCAGTGGTGAAGAGAGTGGTTATGGCTCGTAATACATCATCTGTATGGAAGCTGCTTTGGCTGTATGGATAGCTGACTACCAAAAGAAGAACATAGCTTTGGATACAAATATCATCCAAAATAAAGGCTAGGAGCCTGTATGAGACTTTTGCCATTAAGGAACCTGAAGACAACAGTGGCGACCACGAAGGAGAGGAAGAAGGTGAAGATGACGTAGAACATCCGCAATCAGGGACGTCCAGTGATACACAACCTAAAAAATGTCCTTTTTCTGTTAGCAAAAGGATGGTTTGCTAAGTTTCAGAAACGCTTCGGCCTAAAAAGCGTTTCCCTGCATGGTGAGGCTGCTTCAGTTGACACGAGCGCTGCTTAAACATACGTGAATGAAACTTTCAAGGAAATTATCTTTGAAAGTGGATATAAACCCAAACAAGGTTTTAATATGGATGAGCTTGTTTTGGAAAAGATGGTCGTCACAAACTTTCCTGTACAAAGAGGAAGCAAAAGCCTCTGGCTTTAAAGCATACAAGGATCGTGTGACCCTAGTGATGTGTGGCAATTCTGCGGGATTTTTGTTAAAGCTAGGACTTATTTACAAGTCTAAAAACCCAAGGGCTTTAAAAAACAAAAACAAGAATCTGCTACCCATACATTGGATGCATAATCCAAAGGCGTGGATAACGAAGATGCTGACCTTTGACTGTTCCACTAGTGTTTTATCTTAAAAGTCAAGGTGTATCTATTAGAGAAGGGCTTGCCATTTGAAATCCTTCTCCTTATGGATACTGCTAGTGGCCACGCTATTGATCTGTCACATAAGGGCATTCAGATTGAGTTCTGTCCACCCAACACTACACCACTATATTCAGCCAATGGGCCAGGGGGTTATCAGTGCGTTCAAGGCCTTATAAACGAGGAATGTCCTGTGAATGCTGCCCAAGAAGACAGACAAAAATTTTAACTTGAAGGCATACTGGTGACAGTACACAATTGCTGAATGCCTCCAAAATACCCAGAAGGCATTGCAAGAAATGAAGCCTGACACCATTAACATGAGCTGGAAGAATTTGTGTCCCGAGATTATTTACTACAACAACGGATTTACATCTGCCAAGATCCAACCCTCTGCAGTACAGAAAGCTTTGTAGTTGGCTACGATCATTGGAAATTTGCAAACATGACCATGGGAGACATAGTTATTAGACATGCCACTCCCAGCCGCTAACCGATGCAGACCTTGAAGACTTGACGAAGTCGGCCAGTGAAGAAGAAAAGGTTATGCCAAAGGGTATGGGGTATCTATTTCAAAGCTAATGGTGGCGGTCACCGTCTAGTTAGTTTACAGTTAGGATATTTCATGGTGCGACGACAAGTCGTTAAGTGTCGAGAGGATTTTGTTTTATTATTATCTATCTGTTAATCTCTTTATTTATTCAAATGACTGTTCCGTATACAAACATGTTGCACTGAACTACAATTTGGTTTTTGACGAAGGTGACGAATCTGTAGATAAGAATTAACTGTCTGACTACCAAACCAAGATGGCCAGCCCAGCTGTTTCCATAGTAATTAATGTTGCAATGGACCATACTTATAAACACGCGCAAACCACAAGATAGCTTATTCCTAAATTTTTGCTTGAGGATGAAACGGGACCCAACACCTTGATTCAACTTAATTTTAATAATTATATTGATGGTTTCAGCTCTCGTTTTTGAAACATGAGAACTCTTATGTAGCAAAGGAATCATATTTTTTTAAAAATATTATAATATATTATATAATATAATATATAAGGGTTCAAATGTTTGAAGCCACCCCCAGAATTAGCATGGTATGAACTTGTCAGAAGAGTGAGAAAAAAAAAAAATAAAAAGATCTCTTAAAATCATTAAAAAAAAAATGGAATCAATTATCAGGCCTATACTTTCAGAAAATTTTGCAACAAATGCCAAAAATTTGTGCTGCAGTAATCAAGACAAAAGGAGGATATTTTGATGAGGGCAAAATTTAATCATAAAATACTTTTTGTTTTTCTCATAATAAAATTTCTAACAAAAAAATCATGTCTCACTTTCTTTTAACCATGTCTAATAATTTCTTCTTATTTGAGCCAATTTTAAAAAATTACCTGGGGTGGCCTCAAACTTTTGAACTTGTATACATACATACATACACTAATAATATATAATTTGTTCCTCACCATTTGGTAAAACTAAGATTCAGGCATGGACTGAAAATTTTAGCTTTTTTATTTGAGATTAAGTAAAATTCTATTACCACCAGAACTCGGTGAGATTTATATATACATTAGCGTAGTAACTATAAGCAAGATTAATCTTCACTTAGAAATGACATAAAGAAATACACAACAACAATCAGCAAAAACAAGAAAATTAAATTATTTATTATAAAAAATTTGAAACTGCTAACCTCATTGTCGATAAAAACAAAAATTTAAATAAACTATTTATTATAACATATTTAAAACCCCTAACCTCATTGTCAAAAATAATAATTTGCCTACAAGATCTAAATTACAGAGAACTAATACTATTTATGAATTCACATGTTCTTCAAGCAACTGTGCTCCTGATCAATCCAAATTCATAAATAATTTTATTGGATATACTACATGATGTTTAACAAGAAGACTCACATTACATATTTCTGGCAATAGCTCAATTAGGTCTCATTTAAATACACATGTAGACCTACTAAACTCTATCCATAACATTTTTGTTGATAATACAAATATAATCATCTACATGTACAAAAAGGCTAAAAATAATGGAAGCATTATTAATAAAAAGAAAAAGCCAAGACTCAATAATATCAACTAAGAACATGGTCACAATATGCTGAACATGTTTGGAAAATAAAACATTCCTTATAAGTCGATACCTACATACATAAAACATTGCATATAATCAGTTAAGTCAAATAAAACTCACCCTTGATTATGGCTAAAAGTATAGCAAAACCATTTGTAAAACATACAGACAATTTTTATGTTCTGAAAAAAAATTATATGAACACATGAGAAATCATATAAAAAAAACTCCACTGCCACACCTTGTCAGTCATTTTCAACAAAACTTGCCCCCCCCACACACACATATATATATATATATATATATATATATATATTTATCTTAGCTGATGCATTTTGTCCTCTGATGGTGTTTTGTCTTTGTGTCAGTTAAGGTAAGTTTTTCCTTTTGTGTGAATGTATGTATGTATACACACACACTATATCTACTTGAATATAGTGCAATTTTTTATGATCAAGGTGGTGTGGGTGGTCTCACTATACACAGGTAATCATGCATTTTTTTTTTTTTTTCAGTTGTGCTTAAAAATTCATGCAAAAAAAGTCAGGTGTCACACTTGAGTATATGCAGTGTTTGTATTTATATAACACACACCCACACACACATATGTGAATATATATATATATATATATATATATATATATATATATACATATGACAAATGCCTTATGTGTTACCTACAACTAGCTGAAAATGTGTTTTTGATAAAATCTGTAAATTCAATTCAGATCTGGAGAGATACATGAATGTCCATAAAGGTTGACATTACTTAATCCTCTGATAAAAATCCTATGTTCATTTATAAGTGGAGAACTACTTCAGCAATGTACAGTTAAAGAGATGGCAATCATCTGTAAAGCTCAAAACCCTGAGAATTTAAATTATCTGAAGTTTAATGTCAGCCCATATATGTAAGTATAAAACTATGACATCAAATAAATTTACTTTCTTCACACTTGAATATGGCATTGAGAAGTTTAAAGCATGAGTCCCATGTGTCCATGGAACTACTAGCAAAAGTTGCTTATCACTCTTGACATTTTCTATTAGACATTAAGTATTAAACCTGAGAGATGTATGCCATTTCTCTTGTTTTTCTAAGTAATTCTTGCTCATTAAAATTTTTGTCTTTGTGGCCCTCGTTCTGCACTCCATTTACTTGACAAGTACACTAGTCAGTGTTTTTCCTTCCTTCTCTACTTTCAGTGTATCCTGTAAGTGTTTAATTCCCTGCACCTTATTTCTTCATTGGCCCTGAGACCATATATATATATATATATATATATATATATTTTAATTTTTTTATTTAAAAAATATACTATGTAGGGAAACTTCTGTGTCTCAGAACTTTAAATTCGTTCCATTATCAAGCAATGTAAAGTAACTTTTGATGAAAATTATTTACTTTTTAGGTTTTCAAAAGTAAATCATTTTTCATGAAAAGTTACCTAACATTGCTTGATAATGAAACAAATTTAAAGTTCCAAAACAGAAATTTCTGTGTCACTATGTAAAATATTTTTTAAATAAAAATACTATTAAAATATATATATATATATATATATATATATATATATATATATATATATATATATATATATATATCAATTTTAATTCATACAAGTTTGGTTTAAAACCAATAAAACTTTTTTTATATTTCAGATCACTTCTTATTTTCCATACATTTTTAGATATAAATTGCTTAGTGTCTGAATAATTTTGACTATCATAAGCCATTATCAGAAAATTGTTTTTTTGTGCTATGTCAGTTTCTTCATTTTCAAATATATTTCCCTGAGTTCATATACCTGTTCTGGAGTTAGGTGTTCATGTAATTGATTATTTAATTTTCATTTAAGATTATCGCAGAAACTTTCATAACTCGATTAATAAGCTGTCAGATCCTCATACATCGAAACCGATGGGAGAGTCCATTTTATTTATTTATATATATATATATATATATATATATATATATATATAAATAAATCTGAGTTAAAATTTGTATATTTATTTCCTGACGTATACGAAAGTTCACAAATGGAATTAAAGAAAATATTTTTTTCAATTTTTTTAAAAATTTTACAATATGAAAGATTCTGTAAATGTGCATATAAACAAAAAAAATCTTATTCCATGAATCAAATACATATTTTTAGTCAGGACAGGTTTGCTAGTGGTAGCATGTAACTCAGTACAATGCATGGACAGGTGGTTGGTGTCTAAACCAGCAAATGTCCTCATAGGAGCCAACTGCCAACTTTATATATTATATACAAAAAAGGTTTGCCTGTCTGTGTGTGTGTATATATATATATATATATATATATGGGAGTGAGTCTAAAAGAAAATGAGGTTATAAGTTGCCCTGCTAAGAAAACTTATCTGAGTGGTGATTTGAATGTGACAAAAAAAAAGTCACAATGCAATTAAAAATTCACAATTTAGTCATGAGATCCAGGGATAAAGAATGCCTGGAGAATGTATCAGTCGTATAAGAGAAGTCAATATCAATAAAGCTCACGAGGAAAACACCCAAAGCTGGCAGATAAAGCTTATTTTTTGTGACAAGGAATTATGTTTGTGGGAATGTGGATTGTGATATTTATTTTCTCCAAGAAAAAAACTGAATCAGCACAACTTTCTGCAGTTGACTCTCTCTCGATATGTGGTGACTCGAGATCATCAATGTTTGTTGGCCTCATTACAATCTTTAAAATATACAATTGGTATAACTTAGACACTAAAATGATTCCTTTACTCTGACTAAAATATATAATTTTTAAAAATCACTGTGAATTAAATTAAAAAAAAAAAACAAAAAAAAAACAAATTTTGGTATTTTAATATTAATTATAATAATTTTCTAAAAATAAATGTTAATTTGGAGTCTGTCTATATTGTCTAAAAGCAATGATAACAAAGTTGCAATATGAACTCTGGTAAAGACATGCAATGATAACAGGAAAAAATGATGCTGAAAACATTAGGTTTATAATACTCAGAAGCTCACACAGTGGATAAAGGCATTGGTGAGATCCAGTGACAGACCCAAAGAAGGTGAGTTCAATACCTGGTTAAGGCAGTGGAGAAAAATTAGAAAAATTCAGAGGGAAAATTAGCAGGATAATTGACATCCATCAGAACTAGAACAGTCTACCCCTATTGAAATAAAGGGTTCAGTTCGAAATTCCAACAACCTGAAGAAGGCTGGAGCGTACAGCCAAACGTTGTAACAAATATGGCGACAAAGATGAGGACAATAGTCCGACTAATGTAAATACTGTAAATGTTAATTTTAAAAAAATTTCCAGACGTATAAGAAAAAAAGAATGAAGACAAAGCCAGACATGTTTTTTTAAGTAACATATAGTGTGAATTTGTATATATATCTGTGTTAGTGTGTTTATGTATTTCTGTGAATTTTATTGTATGTTTATGATCAGTACTGCTGACTGATATATTGCCTCAACACTACCCCAGTCACCCCGACCCTCCAGTCAACAAGTTAAGGCTGCCACTTTGATTATCACTGAATTTAAGGTTGACTAAATGATTTCTTTAGTAACAAAGAAAAGAATACTGTTACATGACATCTGTTCTTCTTTACGGCAGCGAATATTGGACGATTTCCTCAAAGATGAAAAAGATACTCGAGGTGATAGAGATGTGGTTCTACAGAAGGATGCTAAAGATATCAAGGACTGAGCATGTGAGCAACAATGAGGTCATAGAGAGGTTACAATCAAGGAGAAGGCTTATACTTAACATCAGAAAGAGGCAGTTGAAGTTTCTAGAACATATAATGAGGAAGGATGGCCTGGAGAATCTGATACTCACAGGTCAAATATAGGGAAATAGAGACAAGGGAAAGCAGTGTGTAACATACCTGACAAGCTTGAGCTCAGGTATGTTACAGGTGGATAGGTGGATGACTGACTGTGGTCTGGGGGAGGAAGCAGGAGGAAGGAGCTTGATATGAGCTGCAAGGGATAAAGGGAGGTGGAGAGCCATGATTGCCTACATCCTGAAAGGACATGGCACATAAAAAGAAAGAAATTTAATTTGTCTTTTCTCAAAAGATCCATTCTGTTAATAAAAAAACCTTATACTGTACAAAATAAAATATTTAAAAATAAGTTGAAATAAAAATGTATTCTTTGAAAAACAGGGCATACATATCATTAGAGATTTTTAAAAGATTATTTATAAAATTAAAGCATGAAATACATTGCCTATTAAGTATGTCTCCAGCTTTAATAGGGCTTAAATCTGTGCAGCCTGACTAGCCATGTTAATTTTATTTCATTCTTTTTTACTTTCTTTTTTTTTTTTTTTTTCATTCTTTTGTTTCTTTCTTTTCTTTCATTCTTTTGTTTCTTTCTTTTCTTTCATTCTTTTGTTTCTTTTGTTTCTTTCTTTTCTTTCATTCTTTTGTTTCTTTCTTTTCTTTCATTCTTTTGTTTCTTTCTTTTCTTTCTTTCTTTTCTTTCATTCTTTTCTTTCTTTCTTTTCTTTCATTCTTTTCTTTCATTCTTTTGTTTCTTTCTTTTCTTTCTTTCTTTTCTTTTATTCTTTTCTTTCATTCTTTTCTTTTATTCTTTTCTTTCATTCTTTTCTTTTATTCTTTTCTTTCATTCTTTTCTTTTATTCTTTTCTTTTATTCTTTTCTTTCATTCTTTTCTTTCTTTTCTTTCTTTTCTTTCTTTCTTTTCTTTCTTTCTTTTGTTTCATTCTTTTGTTTCTTTTCTTTCATTCTTTTGTTTCATTCTTTTGTTTCTTTTCTTTCATTCTTTTGTTTCTTTTCTTTCATTCTTTTCTTTCATTCTTTTCTTTCATTCTTTTCTTTCATTCTTTTCTTTCTTTCTTTTCTTTCTTTCTTTTGTTTCATTCTTTTGTTTCTTTCTTTTGTTTCTTTCTTTCTTTTTGTTCTTTTCTTTTTGTTTTCTTTCATTTTTCTTTCTTTCATTTCTTTCTTTCATTTCTTTCTTTCATTTCTTTCTTTCATTTCTTTCATTTCTTTCTTTCTTTCATTTCTTTCTTTCTTTCATTTCTTTCATTCTTTTCTTTCATTCTTTTCTTTCATTCTTTTCTTTCATTTCTTTCTTTCGTTTCTTTCTTTCATTCTTTTGTTTCATTCTTTTGTTTCTTTCTTTTCATTCTTTTGTTTCTTTCTTTTCTTTCTTTTCATTCTTTTCTTTTCTTTCATTCTTTTGTTTCTTTTGTTTCATTCTTTTCTTTCTTTCCTTTCTTTCTTTCATTTGTCTTTCTTTTCTTTTGTTTTGAATGATATTAATAAAATTTATTTCGGTTGATATTTTGAGGCATGGATTTAAAACAATTGATTTTGGATTCAGCTGAACTCAAAAATGAAAATGACGCACTATGAAAATTTCGTTGCTTTGAAATAGATATATTTAAATGTTGACTCACTTGAGCTAAGCCCATCAAGCCCAACCCCCAGAGTCGCCACTGATATATATATATATATATATATATATATATATACACACACACAACAAATTACGCTATTACATCTTAAAAAGACCAACATGAAAAGTTAACAACATTCACCAACAAACGGTTTCAAAATTGTTAAAAAAGTGGCTGAAGGCATTTAGAGCAATAGACATTACGGACAATTTTTACACACACTTATCACCACCAAATGAAAAAAGGTAAGAATATTAGAAAAACTAAATAAAATAAAAAGATAATAAAATTTTCCTTGTTAGTCATATTCAATGAAACATTATCTTTTTTTTTTCTCTTAGAATTAAATTTGAACAAGGGAATGACTCCTATCCAAAATATAGAAGGAGAAAGACAGAAGATGGAGGTCACATCGGCAAGATCATTGAGTAATATTGTAAATGCATCATTTTTTTCCACAAATTATAACAATGATTTTAAATCAATTTCTTATAAAAAATGTGTGACCTGGCATGGGTAATTCAGGTAGTGTATATATATATATATATATATATATATAATCATTGCTTTCATTTTTGTGTAATTAGGACAATTTATTCATTGAACCATGCACATACATATATACATATATATATATATATATATATATATATATATATATATATCTGTAATGGCTATAGAGGCAGCAAGTCTTAATTAACCCATTAAGTGATGCATATTATGAGAATATGCAGGATAGATATTAGTTGACCATAGACTAAAATTTGTGGTGGTCAGCAAAACATCCTCTGGGGAGTCTTTTCTATAAAATGATAATTTTTTTTAAACAATTATTTGATCCAAGGAAGTTTTTATTTTTAACAGTATTTATTTTGCAGGGAAAATGAAATAAAATCAATAAATAAAAATAATGAATAATAAAAAGAAATGCCTTTTCCCATGATGTTAATAATAAAGGAACAGGAAATTTTATTACACTCATTAGGTGGTGCTGTTAAGTCCAGAAAAAGATAAACATTTTCCTTGAACTCTTTCTTTCTCCCTCTTGCTCAAATATGTATCAATACATGGATAAAGAACATCTCCACTGGGGCACATTCATTCCCTCTGTCCATTGATGACTGAACTCTTTTTCCACTTTTCAACAAATAGTACCTGCACATGTCTTCCAAAATCTCCACCTATGAAGTAAAGCAACTTTTTTTTCTTTTTTTTTTTTTAACTTGAGTTTGACCCTTATAACTGTTGTAAAATACAGCAAGGGTCTGTTGAGGTTGGTGGGGAAACACCTACTTGATTGTTTTCCCAAGAAGTCTGGGTGTAATAGGAGAGAAGAAAAAGGTAACAAAATAACATGGGATCAGAAACTACAGCACGACAGTTAGCACAGCAACATTAGGAACAAAATGCCCATAGGACTGACTACACAAGACAATCAAGTCTTGCAGGTTTTCCCATCACTTTTATTGACAGGAGACTATTGAGACTGAACATACCAAGATGTTCTGCTGCTGACAGAGAAAACCCAGATGTAACTGGTTTTGACAGACATGTCTGCACATGTTCCAGTGCTTTTTTGTGTCTGTACTGACATGTTTGCCTCGCCCTCCAACAATGAACTAAGTACAAACATTTGCTTGGTCATTCCAACCCTGCAAAAGGCTAACTTGAGCTTGACTAATACAATCATCCTCATCCTGACCCTAACAGACATACCAATATACCCAAGAGACATTGAGAACTTTGTTTCACTATAGTTTATATAAAAAAAATATAATAAATGAGGAGAAACCCAAGTGTTTGTATGCTTCTCTCTGTTTGCATGTGAACATGCACCTGCCAAAAAATAAAATACACACAACAAACTTTTAAACTGCATTTTTTAACACTATTTTTCTTTCATCTACCGGCCTATGCACTCAAGAAAATTTATTTAAAAAAAATGTTAAAGTTTTCTCAAATATGCAGGAATATAGAAGTAGGCTCTGTTTAAAATAAAAACGGAGCATCTACTCAAATATGGGTAACTAGTAAAAACATTTGAACAAAATATATTTTAGCTTTTTTTTATGAAGAGAAAAATTAATTGAAGCATTATTAATAAAAAAAAAGAGAAAGCCAACATTCATAACATCAACTACGAACACGGCCACAATGTGCTGACTGTGTTTGGAAAATAAAAAACATTCCTATAAATCTAGATATATACATAAAAATCCATGCATTCAGTTAAAAATAAAAATCATCCTTGATAATAGCTAAAAGAATAGCTGAAAGCAAAATATTCTAACAATTTTTACATACATTATGTTAAAAAAATATTATAAAAATGCAAGAAAAATTAAATAAAAACTTAATTGTAGTACCTTGTCAGTCGTCTTTACTAAAACTTGTATAAAACAAGGACTGCTGCTCAAATAAGGTGTATTTAGTCAGCAAGAATTTTCACACGTTTGGTTGTATATTGACAAATTCTGTTTCTTCAATTTTTTAATAACTTTTTAAATTTCCGTATCAGTAAATTTACCAATCTGCATTTATATTTATTTATCCCCCAACCAAGTATTTTCAAATGTTTTATTGATCATTGACATCATACGTTATCTTCTTGGATAAAAGAGTGTTAAAATCTATGTGGACAGTAGAGTGTTTCTTTGTGAGACACGTGATATTTTTACGTGTTTTTTGGCATACACTAAATTATATACAAATACTGAGAAATTATAGATACCATCTGACTGAGGTTGACTAGAACATTATTGGCTCAACAACCAACAGAAAAATTGGCTCAATTACAAAATTTGGTGGCTCAAATAAGATATACAGTTGACCCATTTTTGACTTTTAAGATTTGGCTCAACAGTATAGTGATTTAGTTAACTATAAGTGTGTATGTGTTTAAATTCAGTGGGAATATGTAAACATAGGGATCACCACTACATGGTGACAGTTAATTTCATACATTAAACAATCTTTAGACCATGATCATCATATATTACTTTTTAAAAAAAATTATAAGATCTTTACTTAGACATCTTTTGCCAGAGATCCAGCATCTTCAAAAGATAAAACAAAATCTATATTATAGGAATTTACCAAATTGAATGCAAATAATAGCCACAGTATATATATATATATATATATATATATATATATTAAAGACATTTTTTATGTTTAACACTCTTTTTATAGATACAAGTATTTAAGTAAATGCTCTGTTTATAATAAACAGTATTAAATAACATTTACCGGCCTGAATGTCCGAGAAATTTTCATAGAAAATATTCATCCTTTGACAGGATTCGAACATGCATCCTATACGGAACCATCATTTATGCTGACATGCCTTAACCGACTCGGCCGCAAAGGAGCGTTCGGTAGGCAAGGTCGAATTTACTGCTTATAAACTTCAATCTTCCATGAATCTCGTACATTCATAACTGCTCATGTCATATCAAATGTAAACAAATGTCTGTAATAAATAAATTGTCGGACTTTGTCCATTTCTTTTATATATATATATATATATATATATATATATATATATAATTATTTATTTAAAAAAGAAGAAAAAAATTATAACATAAATATGTTATAAAATCACTACAAAAATAGCCATTTTGTTTCAACACCCTTGGTGTCTTATCAAGTGATGTTGAATGTAAAATAAATGGTTTTAAAAGTTTTGAATTAATTAACAATCCTATACCAATCATATACTTGGTTATATATATATATATATATATATATATATATATATACCACTGGTCATTAATGACCATGGATTTGATATTACTGATCTATAAGGTAGAATCAAGCCAAGGCAAGATGGTATGGATGACAAGATATTGCCTATGCAGCATGTCACCCCTCATCATGTTACTGACTGATGCAAAGGAACAGCAAGGTCATTACAGTTTGGTGCCATCACAGGAGCTGCCGCAACAAGGCTGAAATCAGCGACGAACTGCATTAGGGCTTGAACACCTAATTTTTAGCTGTATAGTATCTGCTATGCCAGGGCTACATATAGTTTTGAATTGCTTTTTCCTAGACTGGTTGCCATCGAAAGCTCTAGAACCCAGTCTATTCTGCTATTTACCCATACCTGGTGAGGGAGAAGAGGATTCATACCTTTTCCATGGGTATTAGCACATAAGTGAATGTTATGGATCCAACTGGAATAAAAACTTGACTCTCTGATTCCTCAATCTGAGCCACTATCCATTATATATTGGTTGTGTTATATATATATATATATATATATATATATATATATATATATATATATATATATATATATATATTGATTAATTGGTTTTGTGGCATATATAATAGATATATATGTATATATATGCAAACCTTCTGAGAGTTAAGGCAACAAACATAAACGAGGTTGCTCTCCATAGAAAGTGCTCAGACAAACTACATGCCCTGGTCGCTCTGAGTCAAACATTCACTGCAAGAAGACCACATTCCCTGCATATTCCATCAGTGAAAAGTTCCACTCAAGCAGCTTCCTGCAAATCACGGCCCTGTGGAACTGAGTCCTAACAGGAATTTTCCCTGATTACCACAATCTTAATCTGTTCAAGTATGGGGTTAACCATTATCTTCCACTCCTATACACACAAATGGCTTTCAAACATAATCCTCTACCAAGCCTTGGAAACGGTGAATCTCATGAAAAAAAAAAATGTTAAACAACACACACTAGTGTGCTACCAAAACCATTGTGATTCCAATTCACTTTCTTTGGTGTCATGCATGACACACACTTTTCCTGTGAATTTGGCGACAATGTTTGTGAGTTTAAACCATGGGTTGAGCTGTGTGCATTTTAACTATAATTAACACTACATTGTTTTAGTTTTTTATAAACATTCTCCAGAACTTCTGAAGTGCTGTTCTTTTGTTCTCCCTCCTAAATATATTTTTTATTTTCTCACTTTTCAGTTCATCATTAATATTGCAGAAGACTTGCCAAACAAGACTATAGGACACAATATTTAACCCATAACTGGAGGGGAAGAGAGATGAATTTCCCAAGGGTATTTATGCATAAGTGAATGTAAGAAACTCAACTTCTCAGATTTCACATCCCAAGCCATTATCCATCCCACAACCTTCACATCCAAGCTTACAGCATTTCCAAGTAGTCACCTATCTAGATACTAGCCAAGCTCAATGTTGCTTAATTTTGGTGATTGAACAAGTGTCAGTGTCTCAATATTATATGGTTGTAAGTGATGACAATTTAGACCTGGGAAATATTTTTTAATCAAAAGTTAATATAATTTATTCATATTAAAACGGTCATGATTTGACTCCCTACAATTATGGTCAGGTTATTTCAATATGTCACCCATTTTTATTATAATATTGTTACTAAAACTATGTGGGAAAATTATACTGTTAAAAAGAAGTTATTTACAATCTAATTTCTATAACAATAACTGTATTGGTACTCTGTCGGGTTTGATAATGACATCTCTGTGCAAGGGTAAACTCGAAGGTGACTGTAATATGCCATGCATGAGTGGCACACATGTTTTCAATGAAGCTGGTAACTTGTCTGAAGGTTTTTATACTTCTACTAATGCTTTCCTTTTTACATGGCTTTCATTGATGCTCTCATGTTGGTTCGTCTTGAATATCTCTGTTGCTTTGTCGGGACACACCATATACTCTTCAAGCTGCTTTTCATTGTTGTAGGCTGGTGCTGTTTTTCTTACTCTCCATGATATTTTTGACATTTTGGTTTTAGTTCCTATAAGTGTTTAGAAAGTGTTATGTTTGCATATTTATTATTTTTAAATGATGTTTTGTGGGCATAATTTCTGTTTCCAGGGTCCTGCATATATGTATTTTTTATCTGCCATTTTTACAGTGGTTTGGTATATCATATTGCTTTGCAAGCAATTGTTGTTTAAGGGACATTTATGCTTTACTCTATCATTACATGTGGATTTCTTTGGTGCAGGTGATTTGTTGGATATTTTCCTGTTCTTTTCTGAGTTATTCCACTTGTCTTACCCAAAAGTGCTCACTAGTGGGTCCTCTTTAAGTCATATATTGTTTCTCTTCCCCTTTTTTAGCTCTGACTTTCAGATGTAGTTGCACATAGATAGAAATGCTCTGTCTGAGGCATGTTTCATTCCTTGTTATCAGTTGACTTTTGAACTCTCACACACTCACATACACGTCTATCATATATACACACAAACAAGCATATTATTCATATAGCTACTTGCATACCTATCCCTTTCATTACAGTTGTGAGCTGATTTAATTCCTTCTGTTAAAAACATGCATTGTGATTTTTTTTATTTTTACCTGGACTCATATTGATCCTCAATATTGTTTGTGGGATAAATGTTCCATGAACCCATAATTATTTAGTATTCAAAGTGTTGATTCCCACAACATGATGGTGACTAATATTTTTACCCAAACATACCAGCATTTCTTTTTTTATTACCTCTGTCATATTGTCAGTGTAACTATATATTGTTATTAATGTTTCTGTGGAATATTTTGTTGGAAGCGCTTGATCGAGGGATGTGTTTGTAGATGAGTTTAGTGAACATTTTTCCTATATTGTTTTTTTTTCATCCATGTTTCTTTTTCTCTTGTTTTTTTTTTTTTTCTGTTTATGTGAGGGTTGCCAAAAATCCATTATCCTTTAGAGCTATTTCATAATCGTTTTTGGCTTTGAAATTAAACAACACACAATTGCGTGCCACTGAAAGCTTTGTGACAATTCTTGTAATGAAGAAATTGTGATCAGATAACCCAGGGTTAATTGATTGTGTGGGATCTGCTTGATTATTGTTGATGGTTGGTTGGAAGATGTTTGTATCGAAAGTGGTTTGTCATTGGGTTTTCAATATGGCTGATATGTCCCTTTGTACTTTCAAATGTTCCTTTTGTACTTTAGTCAGTTAACTTCATTGTTAAATAATAGTCATTTTCAGTAGAGCAGCTAAAAATCATTAAGCATTGCCAAAAATCACTATTGTTCAACAATGAAGCTGCCTAGCTAAAGAAAGACACGTTTGATGTTATATGTTTAGGTCAACCGGTAAAATTACAAATTACGGTAAAACTTTTCTGTGATCTCTCATCATAAGCAATATATTTAGTCGATACATATGTCTGAGTGAAAAGGATAAAAAGATTGTACTCTCTCCTAGTACAAAGTCCAGGTTAGGTCTGTGTTGGAGAAATGGAAATGTGTCTGAGCACTCTTCTGCAAGTGGGATTAGCAGTCTAATGTTGAATAAAAAATAAATCCATTAATTCTTTAAAAATGGTCTTGTTTATGGTTTGGTTACAAAACTGAGCAGATATGGGGTCACATTGAGGTTTCTACTACAAATAGGGATGAAGGTTCAGGCACAGTCAGATAGCAAATTTTCTTTATACAGCCAACAAAACTGATCAGATATGGGATTTTGAGAAAAATATCTTAATAAGAAAGTGCTTTCATTAAAAGGGAAAATAGACCCTTGCTGAATTGTGACATCTTCTGTAGCTGAGTAGTAAAACATACTGGATAACATTGAGATTTCTCCGATAAACAGGGATGCAGGTTCAATCACAGCCAGATAGCAAATGTTCTTTATACAGTCAACAGAGATAATACACATTGTTTAAAAAAATGTATTGTGTATTTCAAATACAGGGATCCATTATACTAATATTTGAATTACAATGTTCGATTAAAAATAAATCCATATATATATGTCTGTTTGTACGATTTATAATAGTATCTGAAACAAGTTGGAAAATTATTTTTATCGAAGACTCATTTCACCAGAGAAAACTTAAGCTCTCCTTGGCAGAATCAGTTTGGCTAAAAGAAAGACACAATTATTAGTTAGAAAGATGTCTTGAGATCTCTGATGATAATTGGGTATCATAAATCAAATTAACTACCCTTGCTTATCATTTCCTGACTTGAAACTTGAAGAGAGTCTGTGTTTGTTTTATCTATATCTCTGTTAGAGCCATTTGGTATTGTACAATTTTATTTCAGGGATGTTATTATTTTTGTGTGTAGATATATATATATATATATATATATATACACACACACACAGGCATTAGATTGGCATTTCGGTCCCACCCTTTCACTGTTGAAATGACTAAATGTAGCTGTCTCTTCTACTCCAACAGCTTCCTTCAGTGAAACTCCCTGCTATCACTTGCTTCTCTGTAAGCTATAATCTTCAAATATTCAAATGTAATATCAATTGACATCTTCTGATGCCTTTACCTTGATTCCTGTTCTTCTGTTCATCCTTTTCCCAAACACTCCTCTTTACTCTCACTCTCTATCCCCCCCCCCACTTGCATGCTAGTGGCACTCCTGCTTTGTTTAGGGCAATTTGCTTAAAAAAATATACTCTTCTTGGTGGTCTCCCTGTTTAAGTCGGTGAATACTGTCATAATCCTTGCCTTTGGTTCATCATTTGTGTTACAAGGAGTTTTGTTGATCTCTCACTCAACTGTGCCGCACACAATAATCAAGTTGGGTTATAGTCTGGAGAGTTAGGTGGCTAGATTCAGGGATGATGTAGTTGCAGAAATTAACATGACTGGGTTCTCCTGCTTGTGTGACATGGTGCAGAGTCAGCAGCCACCCTCTTGACCCAGGGCAGCACAAGCCCCCCCACCCCCAAAAAAACACCTCCAATAACACTTCTAACAAAAATTACACAAAATTCATAATCCTGCCCTCCAGCACTCTTTAAAGAAAACTCACAAATAAATTAGTCATCTGTGTGTGAGAAAATCTTGCAACACAAAAACGAACGCCTACTTGCAACATAAAAACAAAAGCCTTCTTGCGAACCTGAAACGAATGCATTCTTGCAAATGAACACTTTACGACAGCAAACAAGCAAAATGGCACCTAAGACTGCTGCCGACGGACGACCGACTGCAATGGCTTTTGTCACCCAAGAAAAGACGCCAAACGACTCGCGCGTCTTCTTGTAGTCCTCGGTCGAGTCCATTATGGTACTCCAAGGTGTGCCTGGCAACAACACACACACGCAGTTCGAGGACATTTTCGCACATGTTCATTACAATCTGTAATACCACCACCTCCAAGACAATCAGGAATATAATTAATAAAAAACAAACCCAACACCAATTCAAAGGCTGGGATTTATCAAATAAATACTTTACAATGTAAAAATGTTTCTGTGGGGGAGACATCACATAATCTAAAAGCCTGCATCTACAAACACAAGAGAGACTTGCATTTGGACAAGTGATATAGTTCTCTTGTTTTGAATTGCAAAAAATGCTAAGCATAACTGATTTCACAAATGCCACCCTAATTAAAAAAAAAATTCTTTAGGTAGATAATACATTGAAAACTTAATAACATTATTACCAACTATAAACACATGCCTAAAACATTGCATTACATTGGCATCTTTCTTTGAATCCATTCTTAAAGAATCTAACTTATATCTATTTATTACAGAGAATACATGCTGAAAATGGTCAGTCATAAATTAGAACAATGTGACATCCTTCTTTGTAGGCTGACCACAAAAAGATGAAGGCATACACAATTATGCATACGCATTATCATCTGATGCCGGATTATTCAAAAACTTACATACACAGAATTATCTATGGTTTTAATGCATGTGACACTTGTCTGACCAATGAGAATTGACCCAAAGATAACTGAAAATATTAGTGTTTAGGTCCTTTTGTCTGTTTTCTCTAAATCTCTGACAAGGATTTAATAAAACAAATGTTAGACTGATATATGTTTTCAATTTGTTCTTCATTTTATCATGTCAGATTCTGATCAGTATTTGATCTTTTAATTGACACATGCACACACACTCATACATATATATAAAATCATATATTATTAAATAAAGCAGACAATGAGTGTCTGTTATGTCTGATCATGAGCCATTCGAATGTTTGCTTTAATTTCTGTTGAAAATAAAGACAAAAATTGTCCAACATTTAGACATTTTTTTATGAAGTTGGTCCTAAGCATTCGGCTCACATGAGCCATCCTCAAAGTGGTTATACAGTGTAACCCGGATATAAGAGAAACCCGGATATAAGAGAGCTTTTCTCTGGTCCTGTGTTAATGTATATAAAATAGACCAAACCCGGATATAAGAGAAACCCGGATATAAGAGACCTCTTCTCCGGTCCCGACAATTCTCTTATATCTGGGTTACACTGTACAAAGCTGAAAAAAAGATATCTACTGTCAAAGATGATATTTTGTTATAGAAAATAGCTATGTGACAATAACAGTTACAGAATACACCAACCTAATAAAAAAATATCCAAATGTTGGACAATTTTTGTCTTTATTTTCACTAGAAATTAAAGCAAACATTAGAATGGCTCATTATCAGACATAATAGACATTCATTGTCTGTTATCTTACTTATTATAAAACGCAGTTTGTGTGTGTGTGTGTGTGTGTGTGTCTGTACGTTTATATATTGGATCAGATTTCCTACATTTTTCAACTGATTTCAACAAAACTTCACAGGACTGCGTAAAATTACCTTGCTGTGGTTCTGACAGTGGCAAAAATGGGAAAAACACAATTGTTTTTGCACGAAATCAATTTGAAAACACGATTCTGTCACCAGAATGAAAGGGGGACAACTCATATCGAGTTATACTTATTATAAAACCCAGGTTGTTTGTGTGCATGTGTGTTTTCGTTTATATATGGGATCGGATTTCCTACATTTTTCAACTGATTTCAACAAAACTTCACTTTTTTTTGGCAGGTAGTGTTTCTTATCGTCTTGCACACTTTTTTCTTTATTTTTACATTCAGAATGCTTTAAAAATTCCATTTACAAGACAATTGTTTATAATAAAATTCTATTCAATCGATAGACTCATAACGATTGAAAACAATGTTTTTGTTTGAGTTTGGGTTTGACCAATTCATAATAAAAAAACAAAAAAAACTAATTAAGACATGTGTGTCCATCAACCTTAAACAATAATCTTTGTCAATTTTATTTTTCAGTCTTTATGATGGTCGATACTTGATCTATCTCTTACTGTTATATCCCCGGGCAACACCGGGCTCTACTGCTAGTATTTAATATGTTTAAATAATGATCTGCTGCCCCAATACACTATATATATATATATATATATATATATATATATATATATATATATATATATATATCTCCAAATGAGATAAAGAACTGATGGAGTAAAAAAATCCAGTTTATAGCATTTATTTTTAAAAATGTTTTAATACAAAGTAGAGCAAAATATGCTTATTATAATAAATTACAATAAAAACATTTTACATTGCTACACAAACACTTAAAGAAAAAACTTAAAATTTAAAAGTAATCTTTTTATATAATTTTATAAATGCTCTATTTTAATATTGAGTACTATATATTAAAAAAAAAAAAAAGCTGTTTCTTAAATTGTATATATGAAAATAAATATATATATATATATATATATATATATATATATATATATATATATACACACACACACACAAACATATATAGATATATATACACACAAAACATATATAGATATATATACACACACACACACACATAAATAATATATATATATATATATATATATATATACACACACATAAATATATATATATATATATATATATATATACACACACACACACACACAAACAGGTGTGTGTGTTTGTGTGTGGTTAAAATTGAGAATGATAAGAAAACACTAACCATACCCTGTGTCTAGACTGATTGCTTTAAATCTAGATATTTGCACATTCATATTTTTGCAATCATCAATCAAGCTGAAGTATACACAAGTGCATCATGTGCATCTAAAATTGAATTACCATTTCTTTCTGATATCTGCTGCCCTTCCAAGCATTCATACAATATTTATAATTTCTCTCCATAGATATTCACTCTGGAAAACATTTTCCTTTTTAATTTTTCTTTTCTTTTTCTTCATTACATGATTTTTTTTATGTTTTATTTAAACATTTTTTTTTTTTTAATATTTTATCTATGAACTCTAGTAAAGCTTATATATCCAAAACAACTACTTATTCTGTGTGTGGTAGGGGAGGTTTTTCCATGTACCGGCGAAATGGTGAATAATTTAATACAAGCGGGGAAAGCAAACAGAGCAAATTCAGGTTAAGCCATGCCAAAAATACCATTGCTGTTTTTATTTTGTATTTGAGATGCTAAAAATTACTATTTCTATTCAAAATATAACACAAGATGTGCTGTATCAGAATTAAAAGCTCAAAATAAGGACAGACTCGTATCATTCATAAAAGTGACATCTTCATTTTTTTTTTTTTTTTATTTACTTTTTTTTTATTAGTGGTTTGGTTTACTTGTATCAATGAACTAAAAGCTCTGTACAGTGGTCCTATTTTTTAACAAGTACTAATTCATCAAATGCATACCTTTGTATTCAACAATGTTCATTAGACTATAATGTTACAAAAGTCAGATTAAAGCAAACAGTAAAGATTTTTGCCATCTCTGGGTGGAAGCTTCCCAATCCTCATTTTCTGCTTTTATAATTTGAAATTGTTTATATGACCTTGTAGGAGATTACTGATTTCCCATTCTACAGTCTCATTCTTCTCAGGTGCAAAATTGCAAGCCTGTCACAATATTTTCACTGCTTTCATGGCTAGTGTTCAGATGAGTTCCAATCTTTAGTTCTTTCTGTTTCAGATTTTCACTGCTACATGCTTATATATTGCATTTCAGAAACATGACATATCTTCAACAAAATACAGGATTACCTACTACTAGTTACATTTTTTTTCTCTCCCTGATTTCTAAAATGAACTTAATCTCTTCTATTTCATGGAATCCTGGGTATGATGATAAACTACATCTAGCAGCAAGGTCTCTAATCAGGAGATTGGAGGTTTTCAGAAGTATAGATTATTACTACTATGCCTCTTGATTCCTTGGGGAACATAGTGCCACAACAACACCTCTCCAACGGACGTGGTTCCAGGTAATCATCTTTAGCTTGGCCCATGTCATGCCAGTTTCCTTCACCTCTGAGTCAATATTTCTGTGCCAAGTCTATTTTGGTCAACAAACTTTCCGCTTCCCTTGTGGATTCTAGTCAAGGGCCTGCCTGCCTGGTAATACCAGAAGCAGGCTTGCAGAGTATATGGCCGATCCATCCTCATTTCTGTTTCTAAATGGAGTCTGGTCCATACCCTGTGCAAGACAGTAAAACTCAGAAGAATAGTCCATCCTGCAAGAAACAGAGTTCAATAAATATTTGCTGATGGCGGAGTCATAAGTCTGTGAACACCCAAATGTCACAAGGACATGTCTATGCACCTGGCCCAAGACGTGCTCCTATTATGATCATAAATCATGATCCCTTTTCTTAAGATTATTTTATCCTGGTGTAGCAACAGCAATGAGTTTATATACAGGGTGTCCATAAAGTTCGTGTGCACTTTAAAAAATTTATAACTTTATTTGTATTTGCGATAAAAATAATTTGTAAAAAGGATTAGAAAGAAATAAATCTATATCTTTTAAGTTTTTATTGAAATTTTATTTAAGTTTCCACATGTCTTTCATCATTAGCAATACAAAGGGTAATACAATTTTGCAGTTCATGGAAAACATTTGCCAACTGATTTACAGTAATGCCTGAAATCACATTAGTTATTTTAGCTATACTTAAAACTAGGTACATTAAGGTTTATAACATTTTTTACAGATTATTTCTATCGCAAATACAAATAAAGTTATAAATTTTTTATAGTGCACACGAATTTAATGGACACCCTGTGTATATATATATATATATATATATATATATATATATATATATATATGTGTGTGTGAATTAAAGATCAAATATTGATCAGAATCTGACATGATAAAATGAAGAACAAATTGGAAACATATATCAGTCTAACATTTGTTTTATTAAAGCTTTGTCAGAGATTTAGAGAAAACAGACAAAAGGACCTAAACACTAATATTTTCAGTTATGTTTGGGTCAATTCTCATTGATCAGACAAGTGTCACATGCATTAAAACCATAGATAATTCTGTGTATGTAAGTTTTTGAATAATCCTGCATCAGATGGTAATGCGTATGCATAATTGTGTATGCCTTCATCTTTTTGTGGTCAGCCTACAAGAAGGATGTCACATTGTTCTAATTTATGACTGACCATTTTCAGCATGTATTCTCTGTAATAAATAGATATAAGTTAGATTCTTTAAGAATGGATTCAAAGAAAGATGCCAATGTAATGCAATGTTTTAGGCATGTGTTTATAGTTGGTAATAATGTTATTAAGTTTTCAATGTATTATCTACCTAAAGAATTTTTTTTTAATTAGGGTGGCATTTGTGAAATCAGTTATGCTTAGCATTTTTTGCAATTCAAAACAAGAGAACTATATCACTTGTCCAAATGCAAGTCTCTCTTGTGTTTGTAGATGCAGGCTTTTAGATTATGTGATGTATCCCCTCCAGAAACATTTTTACATTGTAAAGTATTTATTTGATAAATCCCAGCATTTGATTTTGTGTTGGGTTTGTTTTTTTTTCTAATTATATTTCTGATTGTATTTATATATATATATATATATATATATATATATAGTAGAGTATGTCCCAAGCTATGTGCATAAACATGAACCTGTAACATCTGGGTGTTGACAGGCTCATGACTCCATTATCGGCAGGCATTTATTGAATTCTGTTGCTTGCAGGACAGACTATTCTACTGATTTTTACTCTATCTTGCACATGATATGGACCAGACTCCATTTAGACATCTTAAAATCAGTTATTATTATGCCAACAGAGAGAGTTAAAGTATAATTTGGCCTTGTTTGGGGAATCGGTCATTAATTCTGTGTTTTACTCGGAAGATATTTTTTCCTTTTTTCCTTTCCCTCCCCTAGTCTTGGTAATTTATATTTTCTTAACATCAGTTATCGATAATAATTTTTTTTGTCAACTACTTTGTTTTATTTTCCTGATGATTATATATATTCTGAGGAAGTGTCGGTCGAAATGTACCTAAAATTTAAAATGTTGTAATACTTTTGTATCCTATTTTAAAAATAAATTATAATCCCTTTTCTTAAGGTCATATATATTCACTAATATATACTTGTAGCTCTGTTTCACAGTGTTGAGCACTGTATTTATAAAGCCAGAGGAAGAAATATATTTATACGTACATGCAAGTATATGTTCACGTATGTAGATTTTTTATCCTATCTACAATATATATAAGTTTTTTTATTACTTAAATCTTATTTTTAGTTAATACCCATATTTGAGAGGCTCTGCTTTATTTTTTTAATTATTTATTTCATCTACCAGCCTGAAAACTTAAGAATACATGCCCTCTAGTAAAGTTCAAGCCTGCATTTCCTTTTGCAGGTGAAACTATCATCAAGCTTGGCATGCTTTAACTGCTCAGCTACAAAGAGCTTTGCAATCAAGCCATTATTCATTAATTCTTTAGTGTGTGTGTATATATATATATATAATTTTTTTTTTAAGCATTACGCCCCGAGCAAGGCGTGAAACCACTAGGATGCAGGGGGTTGCAGAAGATTTGGAGCTAGAGCAGATAGGAGTGATAGAAAAAAGGATGAGGAGAGGGATAGTGGCTAGATCAAGATAACTGGAGATGTCGATTGACATTGCATTTGAATAGTTGGAGATTATAGCTCTCAGGGAAACAGTAATTGGTAAGGGTGTTCCACAGGCAAGAGGTGCGAGGTATGAAGCTATTGGAGTAGAAGAGACGGCTACATTTAAAAGTTTCTACAGTGTAAGGGTGGGAGCAGGAGACCAGCCTTGTAGGGTGCTTGAATTCATGGAGTCTGGGAACCAAAAGTCTTTCAACCAATTTTTATTAAATAATACAGTCTGACCAATGTTTTATTTACTTTTTCCAACTTACAAATAAGTTTTGTCAGACCTGCTAAAATGACTTAGAAGTCATAAAAGCTAAAATAGTTGTATAGATATACCTTGTTGGTATTGTTTAATAAAACTTGTTTGAAAAATTTTTGCTACCTAAATACACACACACACACACACACACACATATATATTTAATATTCAGATCTAAAAGCAACCGCTTTTTTTTTTTTTTTTTGCAGACAAATACTGGAGATATATATCATTTATTACTTTCAAAAAGTAATGTCAATTCACCTTAACACCAAGAACTTACCTTTGGTGTAGGATGAAATACACATAGGATTATTTAACAGATATTCGGCTATTGCAGACCCAGATCTGTTGACACATAGATGCATGTTATCACATTGTTCTTTTTGAATTTTGTCTGATCTATGCTTATATATTGTGACTTCCTATGTCTTTTGGAAGTATGTACCTGCAACAGATATTTTGTTTACAAGTGGTATAAACAAACAACGATAAACAAATGACCAAATGTGTTTTAAAACAAGCGGGAGAATGAACTTTGGTCCAAAGTCGCTAGAAAGATGGACAATATAGAAATATGGATGCTATAAATAGTTGGATGGATACTATAGATACATAGATGGATGGATACTATAGGTAAGCAGATGAATGGATACTATTGATCAGCATTTCTCAACCAGGGTTCCTTGGAACCCAAGGGTCCTCAAGGGTTCCATGAGAACAGATGAGAAACTAAAGCACTTTTGAGTTTTTATTTAATTCTTGATTTATCTTATGTCTTTTCAACATTGCCAGTAAAGGATAAAAAAATTTAAAAAAGATGCAGCAATTATCTGTTTTCGTTCTGTTCACATTTATATTATAAGTATATGGTATTGGTTACTTATGTTTATTTTTTACGTTTGAGTTTAGAATTTTTTGTGTGAATGAAAACTCCCTGATGAAGTATTACAAACACTATGAATTTTATTTAGCATTATTGAAAAATTTGACAAAGAAGTATTAATTTTTCCTTAAACCAGTTACTCAAAAATATATCCTATGATATTTACCACGTGAACTACAATGAAAATAAAATGAGAAAGATATGGTATATGATTTTGTTTTTGCATAGGGTTTCTTTGAGAGATGTAATTTATTTTAAGGGTTACACAAGGGTAAAAAAGTTGAGAAACGCTGCTACAGATAAATGGATGCTATAGATATATTTTATAGATGGATGGATACTAAAGATAGATATATGGATGGATGGATACTATAGATAAACAGATGCTATAGATGTTATGGATGGATACTCTAGATAGATATATGGCTGGATGGATACTCTAGATAGATATATGGATGGATGGATACTCTAGATATATGGATGGATAGATGAATGGATGGATACTCTAGATAGATATATGGATGGATGGATACTATAGGTAGATATATGGATGGATGGATGGATACTATAGGTAGATATATGGATGGATGGATGGATACTATAGGTAGATATATGGATGGATGGATGGATACTATAGGTAGATATATGGATGCATGGATGGATACTATTGGTAGATACATTGATGAATGCTGTAGATGGATACACTGGATTGATATATGGATGGATGGATACTATAGACATATGGATGGATATTATAGATAAAAGTAGATTTTGTATATAGATGTATGTTCTAGATCTGTGATTCTCAACTTTAAGTTTTTTTTGGCTGCTGCCCATGACCATTTCATGAAAAAAAAGCTTATTTTTTACTAATAGGAAAGTTTAGAAATTGTAGTAAATGCTTTATTTTGAAGTAAAACTAATTTAACGAAAATAAACTTGTATTTAACAACTAAATTACATAGTACACTAGTAAAATAACTCATAATAAACCATTTTAAAATATGTGTGTAATAAATTTTTAAAAAGTTCAGATTTATTCAATAGGATCCCTGTGGTTGATACTGCTCTGTGAGTTTTTTTTAATATTCAGCTCCATTAATGTTAATAGTCAAAGCTCACCCCTTTTCACAACATCATGTCTATTACGGGTTTTTGATAATGACATACAACTAAAACCCGATTCAACAAGATGATAGAAAAGCAATATTGTAGAGCTTTTTCTCAGGGTATTTGATATTTTTTTAGCAGTGTCATTTGTTTTCCATATATTATGCTTCTTCAATCTTTTTGTGGACTCCAGTCCAGAAGCACTACTATAGACAGATAGATGGCTGCATAAAAAAAAAGATATATAGATGGGTATTATAGATAGATGGATGGATTTCTATAGTTATAGATAGATGGATGGATTTCTATAGATAGATAAATGGATGGATTTCATAGCTATAGATAGATGGATGGATTTCATAGATATAGAGATTGATTTCACACATGTATGCTACAGACAGACAGCTGTTATAAACAGACAGATGCTACAGATAGATATGAACCAAGATAGACTGATTAATAGATGAATAAATGAGGAACGTGAATGACAAAATAGGAAAAATTCTCTGTAACATATTTTGTCCTTCAAAAGGACTTCGTCAAACAAAAATAACGTTCTTGATGCTTGAAAGTATAAATTTAGCCTCCATACATTTCAGTGTTCCTCTCAATATATAAGTAATTTTTGCTTGTATTTTCACATGTGAATTAGTTCTGTTTGAAA
>CAHIKZ030000695.1:757500-795000 GCA_903632075.3 Acanthosepion pharaonis | reverse complement strand
ACCTAAAATATTTACTATTAGGTCTACCAAATATATGAGATCGGCCTTAATAATACCTACTGTCTTTTTCTCCATGACATATCCTTTCAGGGGATGGGTGATCATGGTTCTCCACAGCCTATCTTTTGTCACTCTTAGTCATATTTCTCCCTTTACCCTACCACAACAATTCTGCCATCCAAAACTTGTCACTCCCTAGGTGGTCCACTGCCTTCCCTTGTTTTTCTTGCATTCAATATACCCTGTGAGTGTCAAATAACTCCAAGATACTTTCTGATTCTGAGTATAACTGTCCTTTTCATTTCCTCCATCCTGGGTATGATGATAAACTACATCTGCATCCTGGGTAAGACGATAAACTACGTCTGGCAGTAAGGCCTCTGTTCAGGAGGTTTTGAGGTGTGTGGAACCACCTCTTAATTACTGGTGTTCCCAGGTCCACCCTGACCTGGTGTGTTGGCACCTGTTAGGGTTCCAACTATGGGCAAATAGTTAACACCCAAATTTGTGTAAAAAATAGGTTTTAATACCAGAAATACTTTGTAATAAAAAAAAAAAAATATTACCAGCAAGAATTTTTGAAGGAAAAATTATCAGCAATACTTTAAAAAAAAAAATACCAGTAATACAAACAGCTATAAATTCTTTGGAAAAATATGACCAGCTATAGATTTCTTCAATGAAAAATATTCCCAGAAATGGATTTTTGAAGAAATACATTACCAGAAATAAAAATTTTGTCAGCATTAAATAACCCATTGAGGTTGATATGTCATAAACCAAACCAAACCAAACCTTTTCATTTCTATTTTCCTTAAGACTTCTTTGTTGCTTATGCATTCTGTCCATAAAATTCTCAGCAGCATTTGTAGAACCACATTTCTGTTCTTTCTAGTTTTCTCTTCATCTGTGAGATTGTCCAGTATTAACTGCCATATTGATATTGTGTAACAGTTCAGCAGTCTTTTCGTTGTTTCTTAATACTTTAGGTTTTTGAATATATCTTTCACTAATCCAATCCACGGTTTCATGTTACATTTTCCATAAGCAACAGAAGTGCCTGCCATGGGTATAGATATTTACCCAAAACATTAAAAATAAAATAAATATAAAGATGGTTAAGAAACCAGGAGAATACAAATGGAGTTTTCAGTTTAGAAAATAGAATGTGCTATATGCCTTCTCTCCGATCCTGAAATAGAAAGCTAGGGAATGTTAAAAAAGGCTGTCATAACTCACAAATCCAGCATGTCCTATTGCAAGTTGTTTTTTTTTTCTTGTGTCTAGAAATCATCCTCTGTTCATCGTATCAATTTGAAAACTCTCTTCTGCATACAATAGACTTTGCACTGATTGGACATTAAGAGTCTGTGGCAGATGTGATGAGACAGAAACTGGGACAAGCACAACTGGTTGCAACTTGCCTTGTCCCCGCCAAAAAGAGCCCATATTTGTTTAGCATGTAAAGCTACTGCAGTTGAAATGAGGGAGAAAAAAGCACTTACCGCTCTGCTGTAATCCGTCCTCGGCCATATAACGTAAAAGAATGAGGGGGAACTTACATTGCATTTTTGTTGTGAATATGGCAATGAAGAAAGATGACAACGGTCCGAACAATTTAAATAGTGTAAATAATCAAGATATATATTTTGAGCAATAATTTAAACAAAAGAGTCACTATTCTTTGGCTGGGACATTCACTCAAAGAGCTGTTTGAAATACTGATGTCATTCTTTCTGTTGCTTTTGATGTTGTCACGTTTCAGATGATCCATTCTATAGGATTCTTGATAAGTACAAAAATTAATTAAACAAAAAATGTTTATGCCTATATGCTTATTTTTCTTCAGTATCCAGTTTGAATAAAATGGTTTATACAATTTGAAATTAATTTTGAGGTCACTTTTGATTTATTGACATCAGAATTTAGCAGAAGTTCTACAATTCCTGTGCACTATGTGTGTATGGCAAGTGTGTTCTACTAATGGGAAATGGTTATTTTATTTAAAAAAAAAATGAAAGATTGAAAACTGAACAAATTCAAAACTGGTAAATAAATGTTAGAAAGGTGAATCTTTTAACAGATTCTTTGTGACAAAAAATGAAAACTGGATAATCAATTTCAGAATTTATTCTGGCTTTTCTCCAAGTCAATTCCTCCTTTGTTTCTTTGCATTATTTAGTCACATACGCACACACACACACGAATATATACACTTACTGCACAAACATACATTTGCACATGTATACTCACTTTGGCACACACACACACACGTATGCACACTTACACACAGCATAAATGCACTTATATGCATGTATTTTTATACTTGCTTATCCACATGTGCACACATGCATATATACACACTTATGCATGCATGTGTATGTATATACACTTACATACATGCATAGAGGGTCATATATATCCAATTATACACACTGGTACACACACACACATTTATGTCAAATTTTATTATTCAAGTCAGTATTTTTGCTATAAAATTACAAACAAAAAAAATCAAGTGAAATTTTCAGAATATATGAGCTGTGTGAAAGTTGTGGAGAGCCATGATCGCCTATGCTCTGAAGAGACATGGTACATAGAAGAATATTTACCTGATAGATATACCATGTAAATTACAAATTACTATTTATTATATTTAGTCACAAATTTGTTGCTGTTAGATTTTATTATGAGACATGTTCATCATCTTTTTATAAATTTGCATATGGCTGAGTTTTGTCTGTATGTCCCTCCCCAGATCACAAGAACAAAAAAGCCTGCATCATTAAACAATTTTCATATCAACTTTTTATATTCTATTGTCATAAGTTTGCCTCTCTTTGCCTTTTCTATAAATACTTTCATGGTAATTATTTGGATGAGCTTTTCACTATGGTACCTAGACTCTTTGAATTTAAGTGCAGTATTAGACTAGTGACGTGGTCTCACCAATGTAGAATTGAGCTTGCTAGATGTTGTCATAAATTCTATGCTAAGTTTCTTTTCTTGCACTTCTGATTTGTGGAATTCCCTTCTGGCTCTCTGCTTTCCAGCCAAATTTAACTTGCAAAAATTTAAATGCAATGTCAATCTCTGCCGGATGTCATCCTGATTACTCTTCCTCTGTTCTCACTCTTTAGCAATGTTCCTGTTTCTAACTCTTCCACACTCAATAATCCCTTCCATCTTGGTGGCTTTACTGCCTTGCTTTGGGATGAACTTGTACTGGATAGGAATAAAGTGTTGTTGTCGACACTTGGTTTTGAACACGAATTGCCAAAGAGCAAAGACAGTCGACCTCATCTTGAAATAATTAGATCACATGACGGATAAAAGAAAAATATATATGGGAATTAGTGGCATCTAACCGAGTATTGTTCAAAGGCATTACTATTGTTGCATCTGTGATTTATAAAATCTCTCCTACAAGCAGGCTTTGCAAAAACTTGATTAAAAGAAAAAAGATATATATTAATATTATTTTTGTTATAAGAGAGTATAATAAAAAACATGCTGAAATCTCTACACAAAAGCTTTTATGTTTAAATACTTTGATTATACTTTTTTGGGCGATGGTAAGTAAATGGTGATTAAATTATTTTTAAGAAAAGAATCATTTAATCACCAGTTACTTACCATCGTTTGAAGAAGTATAATCAGAGTATTTAAACACGAAAGCTTTTGTGCAGAGATTTCAACATGTTTTTATTATACTCTCTTATAATAAAAACATTAATATATTGCTCTACTTTGTATTGAGCACTTTTTAAAAGTAAATGCTACAGGGTAATTTTACTCTATCTGTTCTTTCTCTTATTTGGAAATATATATTGTGAGTGTATGTGTTTGTTTGTAGAATTATAATAGCATTCAAAACAAAAGTGAAGATGATCAGACAAAGTGGAAAAGTTATTAACAACATGTTTTGCCAAGAGTGTCTGCTTTTTTTTTTTTTGGCTTCCTCAGGTTAGAATGAAAGAAAGAGAAAACTGTTTGTGAGGAAAATGCCTTTGGACTTCTGAAGATAGTGAGAACCATAAATCAAATTAAATTAGATTAACTTATCGCCTCCAGTGTCTCAAACTCAAGATGGTGTCCACCTGTTTATTTTATCTATATTTGTGCCATTTTATGTTGGATTTTATATCAGCCCACTGACATTATTTTTGTTTTTTTGTTTTATATTATATACATACTTTCATTTATGTGTACATATATGTCAACCCAGGTATATATATATATATATATATATATATATAAATATATTAGAGCCTTTTGTTTGTGCATCCAACAGCAAGGCCTCAGATAGGGAGATTAGAGGTTTTGAGAAGGCTGGAAATTGCCTCTTCAGCTTGACCTGGGATGGTAGCAACTGTTAGGGTCTAAGCTATAGGCAGATAGTCTAACTCTAAATACTATGAAAGCATAAAAATTACATGACCAACAATGTCTGTTTAAAACAAAATGGCTAACAATACAATTTTATAGAATTAACAATACTGTAGTGGAAGACATACAATTATAGGTCTAAAATATATTTAGTTTTTGGCATTACATGACCCCTAAAGGTTAATATCCCACTAAACAAAATCAACCAACCAACTTGTACACAGGAAGCAATTTTCTTCTGGCAGTAAAGTGAATGCAGCTGAGATACCAGATCAGGACTGATAACTTTGCAGATATTTCTTTGTATTTGATATGTCCCGGAAAGGGATATATTTGAACGAAGTAGCTAAGTGGTTTTGGCTACTATAACCAAGTAGAATACGGTAGCAGTAATCGACTGGTACGCATCGTAGATGCAGCTAAGAAGTGTAGATCAATGGTGTAGTCCAATGGGCGTCGTTATAGACTTAGCTCTCAGACTAAGGCTTTTGACTCTGTCGTACCTACACATCCATTGGTATTTATGACGAACACCAGACAATCATAGTCCAGTGAGGGGGAACACAGGTGTACGCATATTCCATTATATCAGATCTTTAAATACATAGCAGAAGCACCAGACCAAATGTGGCAGCAATATTCAAATATATAGAAATTTAAGGTGTGCTATATCTATGGGTGAAAGTGCTCAATATCAGACAATATGCTCATATCAGATGTATGTAAATATAAAAGTTGATACTGAGGTCAATACCAAGTGGCAACTATCTGTTTCATGTTTGATAGCAGTCTTCATGTTATCTCTGCTGTGTTTTGGTGCCTTCCCAGGCCAATATGAATTACTAAATAAATTATCAGCACTCATCACAAAATGCAAACAATTTTTTATTGCATTACTTAAAAATCTAAAACTAAAAATAAATACCTTGTAAAATATCACCGTGAAAAATGCAAATGTATGCACTATGTGTATATATACAATACCAATATAACCTACTTTAGATAAAGCCGATTTTTAAAACTAAACCCCCATAAAAAAGAAAAACAAATCTAAAAAATAAATTAACAAATTATGAATGTATATATAAATACAAGTAAATCTTATAATAATCAATAACAAATAATTAATTAACCAATAATAAATAACAAGTAAAAAGTTAACATTGTAAAATAGCTACAAATAACCACATTCAAATCGATATTTATTACTACTCCATATTCACTGGTGTAATTTGAAACATAACTGCTACCACCAATGCAATAACTGTAAAGATAATACAACAGACCTTGCTACCCATATTGCACCATTGATCAGCATATATAAATAGTTGATCCAAAATACAATATATATTGCCTGGAAATTGCATTCAAGCACAAAATAGATTGTTGCCACTTGATACTGACTGGTGTCTTCACATACACACACACACACACACACACACACACACACACACACACACACACACACATGTATATGGATAAATCAGTTTAGACAAAGCTTATACTTTAAACTAAACAAATAAGATACCCCCCCCGTAAAGAAAATAAAGCAAAAAATCTAAATAAACAAATTAACTATGAATGTACATATGAACAAAATTAGATGTTATCATTATAATAATAGTAACAATTCAGTTATCCATAATAAATAATGATTAAAAAGTTAACATTATAAAATAACTAAAAATAATCAGATTCAAATTGATATTTATTATTACTCCATTACACTAGAGTAATTTGAAATGTAACAGTTACCACCAATGCAATAATTGTAAGGATAATACTTGCTCCCTATAATGTACCATTGAACAGCATATATAAATAGTTGAGCCAAAACACAACACATATTACCTGGAGATTTCATTCAAGCACAAAACAGATTGTTGCCACTTAGTGTTGACCTCCCGACTACACATATACACACACACACACACGTATATGGATAACTTACTTTAGACAAAGCTGATACTTAAAACAAATAAGACACCAACTCCCATAAAGAAAATAAAAAAATCTAAATGAACAAATTAACTATGAATGTACCTATAAACACAATTAAATATTATTATAAATAATAATAATAATAATAATCAATAACAAATAATTCATTTTTCCATAATAATAATGAGTTAACATTATAAAATAAATAAAAATAGCTGTATTTGAATCAATATTTATTTCTACTCCATATTCTCTAGAATAATTTGAAACATGACCATTACCACCTACCCGTAATGCCCCATTAACCAGCCTATATAAATAGTTGAGCCAAAATATGGCACATATCACCTGGAGGTTGCATTAAAGCATGAAACAGATTGTCGTTGCTTGGTGTTGCCCTCAGTGCCCCCTCATACACACACATATGCAAATGGTTGCTCTTTGTAGTGGTAAGTATGTCCTTTATCTCTATACTAGACTACGTAAGTATGGGTAATGTATATTTTGGAAAAATTTCAAAAGCTACTTACCAACAAATTGTGTCAAAGAGCCTTGCTGGAATCTAAACAAAGATTCCTCAAGAGATTAATATTTCAGATTTTGTTGACTAAGAATGACAGAGTGCAGTATCGTAAGCCATTCCAAACCAAACAGTATTTTGGTCTATTCTTTCTCTGTCATTCATCAGAAAAAGAAGTAACAATAACAACAACAAAAAAAATCAAATTATTCTGTTTATTTTAGATATTTACCATGTGTCCCAGTTTCTTCAGAATATAAGTAAAGTCTTATAAAAGTGCACACAGCTTGTGCACATGGTTCAATAGACTAAAGAATTATGGGAATGTACAGCTTTTGAAAATAATTCACAAAGTATTTTTGCCAGATTCTTGTTTGCTGCTGAGAAAAATCCAGTCTCTTCAATCTTTAGCTTCACAAGATTTCATAAATCAAAGGTAGCTTCAAAATTAATCATGGACTGTATCAACAATTCTGTAGTTACATCATGGAATATCAATTTCACCCCCAAAATATTTGCATTTCCGCAATGCTTAGAGTTCATGCCTGCAAAAAATGTTATCAAAAGGATAGTCATTCCCTTCACATGGCTATTATTGTACACACTACTGACTCACTCAGCAAGTTTTGTTTTTAAAAAGTCATTATTAGAGTTATGATGAAACCCAAATACATGAAAATGGATTTATCCATTTTCTTTATTCTTGAGAATTAACAACCAAAATGTTAAATACTATTTATTTATTAGATTGAATAAACAACTTTTAAGTTATTTATAAAATAGTAAATAATAAATATTGTGTCTATTTATATTTCTGAGATGAGGTGTTGTAACAATACTATTTACATTGTTCAGATTATTTTCTTCATTCTTATTGTCCAATTCACAAAGATTTGGCTGTTATACTCCTCAGCCCTCTTCAGGATCAGTCGATATTTCTGAGATGAGTTGTTGTAACTATTTACACTATTTACATTGTTTGGATTATTGTCCGCATCTTTATTGTCCTATTCATGATGTTTTAGTAGCTGTATTCTTTAAGCTTCTTCCTATATTTCTGAGATGAGGTGTTGTAACTATTTACATTATTTGGACTGTTGTTCTCATCTTTATCGCCATATTCCCCTTCAACTTCTGTCTATATTTCTGAGATGAGGTATTGTAATTATTTAAACTATTTACATTATTTAGACTGTTGTCCAGTGTAACTTGACCCAAAGAGTTGTGAGTTCAATGCCTGGCCACAGCGGAGGTGAGCAAAAACTGGGACATTTGAATTACTAAAGGGAAGTAAGTGAAACTGAGATATCCGGAACAAAGAATAATTTGACCTGATGGATGAAATAAAGGGTTTGGTTTGAAATTCTAACATATATCACCTGAAGAAGACTGGAGCATACAATGGCTGAAACATTGTGAATATGATAATGAAGATGAGGACAATGGTCCAAACAATGTAAATAGTGTAAATAATAAATATTGCATTGTATTTGGTTTACATATTTTGATAATGTATTTCTTTTCAAAATGGTAAATAATAAATGTTTATAAAAGATAAATAAAAAATAAATAAAAAATATGGCATTGTACTTGGTTCACATATTTTTATAATTTTGTAAATAACCATTACCCAGGGATTAAAAAAAATATATATATGTATAATCAATAGCAATGTTAAGGGAATAAACGTTCTTTTGACACATTGTTTTTTGTTGCAGGTTTGTTTAAGATAAACATTGCATGCATTTCAATGTTATCTGCTTCTTTCATAATGCACTTTATATACATGCTCTCTTTCTCTCTCTCTATGTATATGTATATACATAAACATAATGTGTGTACACAATGGGTAAATTGTCAATATTCTATATTTTTTAATTTTGTGTATGCGCATTGTTTGTTTTTGATATTGTCAACTACACAGTATAGTAGGCTTAGTTGGACGCCATCTGTGAGAAAAAAAAAAAAGAGTACCCTGACACAATTCACTCCACCAGAAATTTGGAAACGGCATGCACTACAGTTTTAACAAAGATCAAAAACCAGCAACTACTAAGATGACTATAATAGAAGTGAAAATAATGATGTAATAAAGATGTTGTCTTTCTACCATAACTTAAACAAAAGGCTAAGAAAGAAACTCTAATCTGTACTAGCAAGAGCAAAAACAGTGGACTTGAAAAACTGATTTAATCACATACAGGAAAAATATACAGTGAAAATTTATGACCAACTCTCCTTTAACAATACTCATATTACAGGCTTACTCTTGCCTATATTTGAATTTAATGCTACTCTGTTTATGTGAGTGTGTTTTTATATATATATATATAGTAGTTTAACATCTTAGCCAGGACAAAAAATATCTGTTGGACTTAATCCATTTCCCATTATATATATATATATATATATATATATATATATATATAATGGGAAATGGATTAATGGATTTATATATATATATAATGGGAAATGGATTAAGTCCAACAGATATTTTTTGTCCTGGCTAAGATGTTAAACTACGTCCAGCAGCAAGGTCTCTGATCAGGAGGTTTTGAGGAGCATGGAACCAACTCTTATTTGCTGGTGTTCCCAGGTCCACCCTGACCCGGGGTGGTAGCACCTGTTAGGGTCCCAGCTATTGGCAAATAGTTAACTATTACCAGCAATACTTTTCTGAAAAAGAATTAATACCAGCAATACAATTTTGAAGGAAATATATTACCAGAAACAGATTTTTGACAAAACAAAATATTACCAGCAATAAAAATTTTTTGTCAGCATTAAAATAACCCATTGAGGCTGATATGCTGTAAAACAAAATAAACCAAACCAATCTAGACCAAAGAATACATATTCTATTCATACAAATCTATCCTAAAAATGTTGTCAGCATTAAATAACCCATTGAGGTTGATATGCCGTTAAATAAAATAAACCAAACCAAACCAAACCAACAGATATTTTAATTTATTTTCTGTTTATACTTTTTTTTTCATAGATACAATTTATTTAAATAAATATTCTGGTTTGTTAATTATATGTTATTAATTACTTTCACCCTTGTGAATGTTAGAAATTTTGTTAAAACAATTTGGGTTCTCTAACAGGAATTGAACCTGTAACCCTAATGAGAACCATCATTTGATCTGATTTGCTGTTAACAATTCGGCCACAAAGAAGCATCTGGTAAGCAACGTCTGAATTATGCTTAAAGCTGTATGTTTATAAATAGTAATTCGGATTTTGCTAACCAAAAAAAAAAAATTAAAAAGCCAAGTATTTACTTAATTTATATCTATAAAAAACACAGATAAACAGGAAATATATATACACACACACACACACACACACACACACACCTACTATATATATATATATATATATATATATATATATATATATATTAAGAAATGGACAAAGTCCGACAATTTATTTATTAAAGACATTTTTATGTTTAACGTTCTTTTTATATATACAAGTATTTAAGTAAATGCTCTGTTTATAATAAACAGTATTAAATAACATTTACTGGCCTGAATGTCCGAGAAATTTTCATAGAAAATATTCGTCCTTTGACAGGATTCGAACCTGTATCCTATACGGAACCGTCATTTATGCTGACGTGCCTTTTTATTATAAACAGAGCATTTACTTAAATACTTGTATCTATAAAAGAACGTTAAACATAAAAATGTCTTTAATAAATAAATTGTTGGACTTTGTCCATTTCTTAATATAACGTCATTTGTTTACATTTGATACGCCATGAGCAGTTATGAATGTACGAGATTCATGGAAGATTGAAGTTTATAAGCAGTAAATTCAACCTTGCCAACCGAACGATCAAGGCAAATCTCCAATGACGACAGTGCAACTTGGAGTTTCATGCAATTCTTGCAGTCTTCAGGTACGAAACATGTTCTGACCATTATGGAGTTCGTGCTCTCATGGTGATGATTCAAAATTGTGTTTTAAAACTTGTTTATTTAATTAGTGTTGCCTATTTATTTCATTGATTTTGGAGGAAGGCTTCCACTGTACCCCGTCTTTCCCACAGATGCAATGTTGCAATCTTATTGCTACTCTATTTCTATTTCCATGGTAAGACTCCCAGGTGGATGCTTCCCTGGACAATCTTAACCTCTTCAAGTTAAGGGTCAATTGCTATCTATCCTCATAATCTTCACTTTATATATATTATATTCACTTACGTGTAAATACCCTTGGGAAAGGTATTAATCCACCTCCTCTCAGCTATGGGTTAATTAGTAAGACTTGTTTCATTAAATCATTATTATCTCAAAAAAATTCTTACAATCTAAAATTTTTTTCTGGCTTCAAATGAACTGCAAAGGGTTGATAAGTCATAAAAAAACAAATCAAGCAAACAATTAACACAGTTCAAAATTGTTTACACAGAGTTTTGGAGGAAGACTTCCACTGTACCCCATCTTTCCCACAGATGCAATCTTGTTGCTACTCTATTTCTATTTCCATGGTAAGACTCCCAGGTGGATGCTTCCCTCAACAATCTTAACCTCTTCAAGTTAAGGGTCAATTGCTATCTATCCTCATAATCTTCACTTATATATATATATATATATATATCCGCCAGTTCAAACATTACTACTAGGACATTACATCCGGGGAGTAAAATCATCCTCATTTTCTCTATATTCAAAATGAGACCTTTATAGCCAAGACCCAGCCTTGCTACATCCACAAGGTTGAATCACCCTTACTCCTTATGTATTTCATGGAGAAAAAGAATGTTTCACTCGTACAGATTCTTCCCAAGAACTGCTACTGTCTGTCAGAGACTCCCACCTGGATGCTTCCCTAAACACTACAATCTTAATCTTTTCAAGTCAAAGGTCAATTGTTATCTATCCTCATTATCTCTACTTAGTATCGCTTTTTACATACCTCATTCATCATAACCATTTTAGTAGTAACCCTCTACCATGAGTAGCTCTCAAGTCTTGTAATGGGTTAATCTTAGTATGAGGAAAAATACTGTAGATCGTTGTTGCATTGAGTTGCTGCACTTTGCCCAGCTAGACAGAGGCCTACAGAAACAGTTTCTTTCTATAACTTTTGGCATTATGACTGTAGTTTTTATCCCTCATAAATTTATTCCATAAGGCATTACTTTAGTAATATATATTTTAATAAACACCAGTTATTTCTATTACGATTATGGACATTTTTTTATGCAAAAAAGGGAGTAATCCCCCTTGATATATAGCATGTTTATGTAAAGTTTTTAAAGTAATTTTTTTAATTTTTTATCTTTCAAACTTAAGACCTTGACCGATATGAATTATAAATAATTAATTTAAATCTTATAGACAATAATAATAAAATGAACAAATCTAAACAATTCTAAATCAACACCACAAGAATGCAATTTTTATAATGTTTAACGCTTAATGAGTATTCTGCACTTAAATATTGCATATCCACATGAAACTCCGAGTTATACTATCGATGTAGTATATTATGTATAGTCACTAATATATACTTAATAGCTCTGTTATATAACATTGAGCACTATTTTTATAACACCTAAGAAAATATATATATATATATATACACACACACACACACACACTTGGTTGATTCAAAAGTTTCTTTGTATTTCAAACTTTAATTAATAGTTCAAAGAAATTACATACAGAAAAGCATTAATGAATGAAGATATATCCCATAATATTCTATTGTCTGCTGCCATTATTGTGCCAGAAGCTGAATTCCATGTTTATAACATTTGCATGGTTCAGAGGCAAAGAATTTGCTGCAGGAAATGAATCGTGGTTTGGAAAGGGTGGTAATCTGATGGTATAAGGTCTGTCAGCAAGTTGAGGCAACACTTCTGTAGAACAATCATGTTGTCAAGACAAACACTCAGTTGTGGAACAAGCTGAGGAAAGCCTCCTCCACCTTGAGAAAGAGAGCTATTTATGGTGCCATGGAGCATCTCATTGTGCTCAAGTGGGATAGTCTATTGCTTGGGCTGAGATTGGCTGCTGGTACATGAATGGCAGTATTTCTGTATAAATACCAGCTTGATTCCAGTCAGTTTGCGGGGTTTGTATTGAGTTACAAACTGCTTTATTTTTGTCTGCCAGCTGGACGCTAGCTGGGACCCTTATGCCGGTAAGTGTCGTTCTATTGTTATTCTACAACTTCCAGCCCCTCAAGTTTGTGCTTGGTCATATTGGCAATGCATGCTGGTGTATTGCATAATCTTCAAGTACCCAATTTCAGGGAGCAGGCTTTCAAAGCATATATTCACGGTATGACTCTGCATGAAGCTCAAAGTGCAACACTCTATCAAAATTCTACCCAATACATATGATCTTCTGCTCAACCTGCCTTTGTTTAACAATTTTTCATCCCCAACTGGCATTTTGAGGATTTGCCAGCAGTTGTTTGCAAATGTTCCCACGCCATAGAGCCTGGTAATTGGCCAGTTCATGAGGAATTTCTCAACAGTATCTGTTCATAAAGCCTAGCTTATGGAGCTGTTGATTTTCTGCTGATAATGTACAAGTGGTTGGCTGTTGTTCAACCATTTCAATCAAGGCCTCATTTTCCACAAGAGAAGGTCTCCCTGACTGTAATGAAAATAACCAACAATTACTATAAGTTAAGAAACTTTAATACACTAATTTTAAAGGCTACTGTTAGTGACTTAAAAAGTCCACCTTTGTTTCTTGCAGAGAGTGTGTCATAGTCCAGGAGAGTTCCTTAAGGGCCAATAACTTTTATTCACCAGGGTGTTTCTCAAGGGCTATCAGTTGTTATTATTACATTCTCCTCTTCTATTTTTATCTGGTTACAAGTCCAGATGCTGGGGAGGTTTTACCAGTCTGAATGACCTACAAAGTACTGGACAATCGGCTTTAGTTGGGCACATCAAGTTCAGCTGACTCAGATGACAAATGTTCATTACTACTGATATCTTCATTTTCAATGAAATCAGTTCTTTCTATCAGCGCTGAAGGGATCTCGAAAGTTTCCTTTATTACACTAATGTTTTCTGTCTCTGATACTAGACATAGTACTAGATCTGTTAATGATACCATTGTTACAGAGTGGCGTATGTGTTGAAAGATAAACGTGTGTTCCCTAAAATGCCCACAACAAACATGGCAGATTTGGGATGTGAGTCCATCTAAATAATTGTAAAAAAAGACAGGAAGCAATATATATGTACAAGCAAATGATAATGTCTTAACAATAAAGGTTTTCAAGTGAGAAAGATGTGTGTGTAACAAATGAATGTGGAAACTGTTTTCGGTTCAAAGTATGTGAAATGAATGAAAGTGTGTACATACATGTGTGTATGTATGTGTGTACATACACATGTACATGTGTACATACATGTGTGTGTGTATGTATTGTTCATGTATTCTCTTTGGGTAATGCATTCTTCGCAAGAAACTTACATATCGATGAGTAAGCGGAAAAAGTAAGAAAAGAGCAAGGAAAATATATAGCCAAGTATTTATAGCCCAGAAAGCGTCCCCTAGTAACGGTTTCAAAAATTAAGAGGAGGTAACCTGATACTGTTGATTCTTGTCCCTCATGGTGCTTAACAGTAGCGTAGGATAGATTTTTGTCTATCAGCTCAACTTCATCCACTAAAGGATCATTCTTGTTTCTGATGAACTGATAAAGGAATACTGGTCTAGGGCTTGTAAACCAAATTGGCAGAGAAGTACCAAAAGAAGAGTGTCTTTTGAAACTAAAGGACTGTTCATGTTGGGTGGAGTTGGTTGCAGTTGATAGGAGAGATCTAATAGAGTGGAGGGTGTTGCAGAGTACTGATTCCCAATGACAATCATCCATTTTGTTTGACTAAAGAATAAGTTTAACCACTTTCCGGATGATAGCATTTCTGCTTGTCCGTTACCACTGAGGTGGTAGGGTGTTGTTTTGCTTGTGACAATACCCTTATTTAATAGGCTTTTTCTTTCTTTTGAAAATAGTACCTCTATCAGAGTGCCTATACACTGGAAAGCCAGTTATTGTAAATCACTAGTATAGACATTTTATTACCATTGATGAATGCATATTTGGACAGGAAAAAGCAAATGGAAATCAAGAATATTCATTTAGAATAGTGAGGATATAAACATTACCTAAAGTTGAATGTAGGAGACGTTTAAAATTCATGCTTAGGCATTCCATTGCTTTAGAGTTCCCTTTTCCAAGCAAACACAATCTTGGCTTGAGTTCTGCAAAGTCAACATAAAGAACATACTTTACTTCTTCTGTTAAGAATGATATTTCTGAGATGAGGTATTATGTACACTATTTACATTATTCGGACTATCGTCCTCATCTTTGTCACCATATTTATTACAACATTTCGGCCTTTCAGTATCTGTCTATATTTCTGAGGTGAGGTATTATATACACTATTTACATTATTCGAACTATCGTCCTCATCTTTGTCACCATATTTATTACAACATTTCGGCCTTTCAGTATCTGTCTATATTTCTGAGGTGAGGTATTATATACACTATTTACATTATTCGGACTATCGTCCTCATCTTTGTCACCATATTTATTACAACATTTCGGCCTTTCAGTATCTGTCTATATTTCTGAGGTGAGGTATTATATACACTATTTATTTATTACTATCGTCCTCATCTTTGTCACCATATTTATTACAACATTTTGCCCTTCAGTATCTGTCTATATTTCTGAGGTGAGGTATTATATACACTATTTACATTATTCGGACTATCGTCCTCATCTTTGTCACCATATTTATTACAACATTTCGGCCTTTCAGTATCTGTCTATATTTCTGAGGTGAGGTATTATATACACTATTTACATTATTCGGACTATCGTCCTCATCTTTTGTCACCATATTTATTACAACATTTCGGCCTTTCAGTATCTGTCTATATTTCTGAGGTGAGGTATTATATACACTATTTACATTATTCGGACTATCGTCCTCATCTTTGTCACCATATTTATTACAACATTTCGCCCTTTCAGTATCTGTCTATATTTCTGAGGTGAGGTATTATATACACTATTTACATTATTCGGACTATCGTCCTCATCTTTGTCACCATATTTATTACAACATTTCGGCCTTTCAGTATCTGTCTATATTTCTGAGGTGAGGTATTATATACACTATTTACATTATTAGGACTATCGTCCTCATCTTTGTCACCATATTTATTACAACATTTTCGGCCTTTCAGTATCTGTCTATATTTCTGAGGTGAGGTATTATATACACTATTTACATTATTCGGACTATCGTCCCTCATCTTTGTCACCATATTTATTACAACATTTCGGCCTTTCAGTATCTGTCTATATTTCTGAGGTGAGGTATTATGTACACTTATTTACATTATTCGGACTATCGTCCTCATCTTTGTCACCATATTTATTACAACATTTCGGCCTTTCAGTATCTGTCTATATTTCTGAGGTGAGGTATTATGTACACTATTTATTATTCGGACTATCGTCCTCATCTTTGTCACCATATTTATTACAACATTTCGGCCTTTCAGTATCTGTCTATATTTTCTGAGGTGAGGTATTATGTACATATTTACATTATTAGGACTATCCCTCATCTTTGTCATTTATTACAACATTTCGGCCTTTCAGTATCTGTCTATATTTCTGAGGTGAGGTATTATGTACACTATTTACATTATTCGGACTATCGTCCTCATCTTTGTCACCATATTTATTACAACATTTCGGCCTTTCAGTATCTGTCTATATTTCTGAGGTGAGGTATTATGTACACTATTTACATTATTCGGACTATCGTCCTCATCTTTGTCACCATATTTATTACAACATTTCGGCCTTTCAGTATCTGTCTATATTTCTGAGGTGAGGTATTATGTACACTATTTACATTATTCGGACTATCGTCCTCATCTTTGTCACCATATTTATTACAACATTTCGCCCTTTCAGTATCTGTCTATATTTCTGAGGTGAGGTATTATGTACACTATTTACATTATTCGGACTATCGCCTCATCTTTGTCACCATATTTATTACAACATTTCGCCTTTCAGTATCTGTCTATATTTCTGAGGTGAGGTATTATGTACACTATTTACATTATTCGGACTATCGTCCCTCATCTTTGTCATATTTATTACAACATTTCGGCCTTTCAGTATCTGTCTATATTTCTGAGGTGAGGTGTACACTATTTACATTATTGCCTATCGTCCTCATCTTTGTCACCATATTTATTACAACATTTCGGCCTTTCAGTATCTGTCTATATTTCTGAGGTGAGGTATTATGTACACTATTTACATTACTATCGTCCTCATCTTTGTCACCATATTTATTACAACATTTCGTCTTTCAGTATCTGTCTATATTTCTTTGTCGGACTATCGTCCTCATCTTTGTCACCATTTTATTACAACATTTCGGCCTTTCAGTATCTGTCTATATTTCTGAGGTGAGGTATTATGTACACTATTTACATTATTATTATCGTCCTCATCTTTGTCGCCATATTTATTACAACATTTCCTTCAGTATTTGTCTATATTTCTGAGGTGAGGTATTATGTACCATTTATTATTCGAACTATCGTCCTCAACTTTGTCGCCATATTTACAACGTTTCGGCCTTTCAGTATCTGTCTATATTTCTGAGATGAGGTATTATGTACACTATTTACATTATTTGGACTATCCTCCTCATCTTTGTCACCATATTTATTATAATGTTTCAGCTGTTGTATGCTTCGGCCTTCTTCAGGTGGTTGGAATGTTGAACTGAACCCTTTATCCACTGTGCCTTGTGTGCTTGAGGACACATGGCACAGTGGATAAAGGTGTTGGTTAGATTCAGTGACAGGACCCAAAGAGTGTGAGTTCAACACCCGGTTAAGGCAGTGGAGAACTTTCAGAGGGGAATTAACAGGAGATAACTGATATCTGACATCCATTAAACATGGCATGTGGAACTAGAACAGTCTACCCCAGTGAGTGAAATAAAGGGTTCAGTTTGACATTCCAACCACCTGAAGGAGGTTGGAGCGTACAACGGCCGAAACGTAATAAATAACTAATAATGACGAAGATGAGGACAATAGTCTGAATAATGTACATAATGATAGGTTCTTAGTTTGTACGAAATTTATATAGTTCCAAAATGGCATAGTTGTTGATGAAGACACTGAAGCCCAAAATGCTCTAGTAAGTGTGTCAGGGGCAACATTGTCTTTTCCAGGTTGATTTTTTTTATTGAGTAGCTAAAGGCAGACAGTTCAATTCAGCATTCTAAAATTTTGTTTTTAATTTTTGTCCTCTTGCAATTATCGAGCATGAATGCTACCAAACTTTGGTATCTACTCAAGGTAAAATGTTGTCTTGCAAGGAAGTGATTCCACTTCCTAACAATCTCAATTATTGCTGTTGCTTATTTTTCTATGGAAGGGTTGTGTAGTTTGCTCTCCTGCAGGGTCCTTGGCATAAAAACCACTGGTCTACCGCTCTGTTCTAGAGTAGCCATCACTGCCACATCTGAAGCATTACACTTAACAAAGAGTAAGTCTTCATTTTGCAGAGTGGCATTTTCCAGCTCTTTCTTTGAAGAAATGGCATTAGAATCTATATCTCTAAAGTCAACTATATGGTTAAGGTACGTAGATGACACCTTCATACTCTGGCCACACCAGGAAGATGTTCAGGTTCTACTGGGCCATCTGAACTCAATAAGACTTTCAATACATTTCATGATAGAGAAAGACAGTAACAATACGCTCCCATTCCTGGATGTTCTAATATCTCGAACAGAGCATGAGTTCAAGACATCTGTATACCATAAACCAACATTCATTGGACAGTACCTCAATTTGGTTCCTCATGGCATGCAGGGAGTGTGTCATAGTCAAGGAGAGTTCCTTAAGGGCTGATAACCTTCATTAAACAGGGAGTTCCTCAAAGACCACCAACCGTTATTATTACAGTGACCTAGTTTTGTCTTTGATGCTGGTGTTACCTTCCTTGAAGAGTCTCAACCAGTTTTGTGACACATTTTCTAATTGCAGATTTTTCACCATTCATTATCAATGCTGTAAAATAAATAATAAACAATTAATATTTATATGTTATATATAAAAATAAAGAATAAACGATTGAGCAATGATTGGATAACAAGTTGTCAAATTAATGACATAATATGGAGATACAAGTTGCCCAAAATCTTGAATGAAAATCCAAATAACTTTTGACTCAACCTGGTGTGTGTGTGCACATATATATATATATATATATATATATATATATATATATATATATGTGTGTACACACACACAATAACATTTTAGTTTTAAGGCATTCTATATTAATGGGTTAAAGTGCTCAATATTAAGGGTAGAGCATTTGTAAATATAAAAGTGGACACTGAGGCCAACACCAAACCGCATTAATCTTTCATGCTTAAACACAATCTTTAGGAATGAAACAGACTGTTGTGTTAGTGAAACTAGGTAAATATATATGTATATATACATATTACATAACAGAAAAATCAAAAATTATCTCATTAGTACAGACTGTCAATGCATTCAACTTAAATGGTGGACTGTATTCAGTGTTGGAACTAAAGATTTAAAATTTAATATTTAAAAAAAAAACAGTTGAAAAATAGATATATAGCCAACCTATAATATAGCAGATAACACAAACTGCCCGAGCTGAAATAGTCTATATACTCATTAGGTAATTTCGGATTTTTCGGTTATGAAATTTATATGATCTGTTTTAATAGATACATTGACCTCTTTTTGTTGATCAGTTTTAATCTTACTTATAAAACGCAGATTGTGTGTGTACGTTTATATATTGGATCGGATTTCCTACATTTTTCAACCGATTTCAACAAAACTTCACAGGACTACGTAAAATTACCTTGCGGTGGTTCTAACAGCACCAAAAATTGGAAAAACACAATTGTTTTTACACGAAATCAATTTGAAAACACGATTAAGAGGCATCACGAGAATGAAAGGGGGGACAACTCATATCGAGTTATACTTATTATAAAACCCAGATTGTTTGTGTGTGTGTGTGTGTGTGTGTGTGTGTGTTCATTTATATATGGGATCGGATTTCCTACATTTTTCAACCGATTTCAACAAAACTTCACTTTTTTTTTTTTTGGCAGGTAGTGTTTCTTATTGTCTTGCACACTTTTTTTCTTTATTTTTACATTTAGAATACTTTAAAAATTCCATTTACAAGACAACTGTTTATAATAAAATTATATTCAATCGATAGACTCATCATAACGATTGAAAACTATGTTTTTGTTTGAGTTTCGGTTAGACCAATTCGTATAAAAAAAAAAGAAAAACTAATTAAGACATGCGTGTTCGTCAATCTTAAACAATAATCTTTGTCAATTTTATTTTTCATTCTTTATGATGGTCGATACTTGATCTATCTCTTACTGTTACATCCCTGGGCAACGCCGGGCTCTACTCCTAGTGTTTTATATTATTAGGATCCACATGGATTATATAGCAATGGATTTATTACCTGTACTTCATTTATATATATATATTATATATATATATATATTATTTTTACTTTGTTTCACTAACAAGGCTAGGGTCACACCGTGCTATGGTTTTTAAGCCCTTTCCCTCAAACTGGGATTGCTCCCCTTAAGCCAATAACATCAGGATGTCACCTCCTTGACAAATCAACTGAGCCTCATATTTGGAAAGTGAACATTCTAACCACTCAGCCACTTGCCCTCTTACAATTATTGGCTTGTAAAATCTAGCACCAGTTTGTAAAAACTTTATACTGAATAACATAGCACATTACTTGGATTTGGTTTGCTCCATATACTTCCTTCATACTGTAGAGGACCGTGTCAGCGATGTTGAGTAGAAGTAGAAGAACACATGTGGGTTAAGATTTTCCTGCTAGCCGGTCCAACTCCATGAGAAAGTTGGACTTTAATTAAGTCCAAAGAAGGCAAAGAAAAACAAACACAAGACCAATAAATATATGTAAACAAATATATGTATTAATAACAAGAAAGGTTACAAGTTACATGGACAGTTACATGGACAGAGTGTGTGGTGAATATTATATGTGTGTGTTGTGTTGTGGTGAGTGTTCGTACATACATGTATTGTTCTTAGCGTGTTCCCAGCATTCTATGAGAGTTCACATCTGCGAGTTGGTATAAGGCTGAAGCCTGAGGAAAGAGATTTACCTCAAGGTGGCGGCCCAAAGGCCTGGGAAAAAGAGGTCGAGGTGAAGGGTCAACAAGTATTTATAGCCAGGGAGGAGAGACCCCTGTTGAAAGGTAAGGAGCTAAGGAGGAGATAACTCCCAAAATACATTTGCTGTGTACATTTGATCTGAACATTATTTTATTAGTTAGCATTTTTGGGTTCGCTCTTATGTAAAAAGTTGGGCTGAGAATAGGTCAGCTGAAATGCGGTGACATCACAAAACAATGATGTGTTTCAGTCCATTCTTGGAATGAATATATTGCATTAGACTATATGAAATTTTAGTACAAAAGTCAATGTTTTCCTTTGTGATATTAGTATTAAACAACTGTGGTAACTTAGTGTTCCCATTGTAATGAAACAATAACCCTCTTTCCTTGGATTGGCAGAGGAGTTTAGAATATTGCGTTGTTCATTGGTCATGTGGGAATTCAGTCCCTTACCAAAACTTTGCTTGGACTGGAATTTTTCCTTTTTTTTGTTGAACAGTCAACATCTCATTTTTTCATAGGTTCACATATGTGGGAAACGGACATTATGTTCACTGCTTTTGGTTGAGTGGAAATGAAAGACGTTTGTCTCCAGCTTCGGTGAGGCACATTATTTCATCTCGTCAAGGAAACCAGAAAAAGTAAGATATTTTTTGTTTATCTTTTATATACCTCATTCAGGCATGCTCATTCTTGGATCAATGTGTACAAACGATACATTCATCTGCTTTGGGATGTATGCGATTTGTTGCAATATTTTTTTGTATTTACTAAATATTTTAATTGTGTACGAGTGTATATCAGCTTTCATTTCTGTTTATTCAGTGTTAGTTGATCAAGGTACTGTGGAGTAATGGATAGTGGCTCAGATTGAAGAATCGGAGAAACAAGTTCAAATTTCAGTTGAATGCATGACATTCATTTACATGCTTGGGAAAGTTAGGAATCCTCTTCTTCTCCCTCCTATGGGTAAATAGCAGGACATACCAGGTTCTATAGCCTTGGATGAGAACTGGTCTATTGCAGAAAGAAATGGCAACCTACTACGAGAAAAAAATCTGCCTTGTCAGTAATGTCTTGAAAACTACATGATCACCTAAATATGTATCATACATGGCACATAACTGACTGAATGATTGTATCAATAGATACACTAATGCTAATATTAGTACCTGGTGTATGGGAAACTATTAAATATTGCTGGTAAATTATAACTGGCAAATAAAATTATACTATTAGGTATACTAATACCATTATTGGTAGATCAGGCAGCATGAACTGAAGTGTTGTCACCAGTAATGCCACAAGAGAGAAAATCAAAATATTAGAGTGTATGGAACACAGGACTCTAACATTGTTATTTTCTTCATTACAATGAATGAGGATATTACATCAACTGATGTTGATAAAACTTTTAGCATAGTTATATAAACGATATTGTTGGATTCAATCTCTATTATGAATGATTGCAAAACACTTTCCCTTCAATTTATAGACAAAAGCACACAAATGCATGCTGGGATTTCTTCCTAGCCAATAAAATAGGCCAGTTCTTGGTTTCATCTGACTCAGTCCTGGTCTGTCTTGTCTTGAAATCAGAATGCTAGGCTTATTTGTCTGAATTTGCTCTTGTATGTCAACCTCAATTCTTATTTTGTAAACTTTTGCTTTGCCTTGCAGATATTTTTTGTTTGCTTTGTATTATTTATTCTTTTTGCCCTGTTCTTTTCTTTTTCTTGTTATTGCCTTTTACAAACTTTGTCAATTCTGTTTGTATGGCAGTTCTATCATTTATTTTAAATTTAATCATGGCCACTCACTCTACAAATATATATTTTGAATTTCAGCTAAAAATAATTTCTTTATAAAAATATTGATTATAATATATATATATATATATATATATATATAGCTGTCCACTTGTATTTGAAGATACCTGTTTATTAGGGTGGCTAGCCAATCCCTAGTGCAGATCTTTGCTCAGGTGCATTTGTGTTTATTCAACACCCACAGAGCCCACCTGTGATTTATAAACTATGCTGTGGAGACCATAGTTAGTTTTTGGGGAAAGAGCATCTTATCTAGTATGATCAACAATTTGAACAAGACCAGCATACTCAAGGCCTCGGCCATGATGACTTCTGACTTCATGCTAGCACAGCTATCGACAGCCCCCAAGGGTTTTGTCTACCCAATTTCATTTACAGGGCTTGGGTCAAACTGTGGTAGAGTTTTTAGGCACTTTCCAAAGGTGCTGCATGCAGGAATTAACCCCTCCTGTTCGGTAGCATCAGGAAGTCTCCTTCCTGACAAATGGACCATGGTGAGATTCGAATCTGGGTCTCATGGCCAGAATGCGAATGTTCTAACCACTCGGCCATATGCCTATAATATATATATATATATATATATATATATATATATATATATATAAATAAATTTAATTAAATCTATTATTTAATTTTATATATATATATATATATATATTATAATAATTTGTTTAGGCTTTGTGGTGCAATGGATAAGAAGTTGGAGCCAAGTTCGAATTCCAGCTGAGTTTCTTATATTCACAAGTGAAAATACCCTTGAAAAAGCTATGAATCCATCACTTCTCCTCCCAGCTATGGGTTGAATAGCAGAACAGACTGGTTTTAAGAGCCTTGGTTGGCAAGCAGTCTACTACAGAAAGAAATGGCAACCTACTATAGGAAAATGTCAGCCATAAACCAAAAGAGACAATCGTCCAAGTGTGTATCATGTATGGCACTTAACTGATACAACAATTTGGAAAGATGGTTTGGAGACTTTAACACTCACAGGATATACCAAAGGGGCAGGGGAGGTAGTGAGTGACCTACTTGATAAGCTTGTAGAACTGGTGGTGAAAGGTATTGCAGAAAGACTATCTTTTTTTTTATACTAATGCTCACCCAATACAAGGCCCGAGAGCCACTCAAGGTTACTGTGTGGTGTTGTATGAGCATAAGAAAAGGTAAGAAATGAAGTTCATGAGGCTATGTAGGAAGGACAATGGCTAAATGTAGACTTGAAGTTGACAAGATTTAATTAGTGAATAACATTTCAGAGTTCAGGCGGAAATGTTAGAAGTATAAAGTTGGAGTAGACTTTAGAGGGAACTGGAAACCGAATTCTAAACAGGAAACAAGGGATAAGCCTCTACTCTTGTTCAAAACTAGGGAGAAGTGTGAACCGGACAATAGACTAACCTATCTAACAGCTACAAGTTATAGAAATTTGTAGAAAGCCATGGATGCTGATATTCTGAAGTGATGCCACACATAGAAGATTTTCAAAATCTTCAATACTCATGGGGGTATAAATGTCTATAGAATATCAACAAGTGGGTGTCTCTAGTGGACACTGAATTAGTTTGTCTAAGTCAATAATTTGCAATAACCAAATCAATACCGAGTCATAAATACTGACCAAAGCTGACAGAATCAATACAGGAAATTTTTTGTCTTTCTTGCTTTCTTTCTAAATTTACCAAGATTTGACTTGTGCGGGCAGTTTGAACGCCAACCTTATCTGCGGGATGATTGAATTCATTGAGTTACTTGTGTTACCATGGTAACTTCAATTTCTGTCTGATTATGTTAGATGGAAAGAAAAGGTTGGGAAGAGGAAGAACAGGGGGTGGGGTAAGGCAAGAGTCAAAGAAGAAAAGATGAGGAAATTAAATAAAATTAATTTGGATCGGGACACGTATTACACAAGGCAAGAATTTTGAAGATTATGACCATTATGGTCTGGATTTCTGGGACAAGCTATTTCAGGATTATACTAGATTAGAATCCTCATCTTTTTTTTTTGTTCTTCTAACCATGTTTCAATGAGTATACTCTATGGCTTTTTCTCAAGTACATACTGCATCTAATAATATTCAGGAAACTTTGAAATGTAATTCTTTATCAGTTTTAAGTTTTGACACAATTATTTTTCTCACATGAAATGTTTTTATCATCAGGAATTAATGAAGAGTCAAGAGTTAATAAGATGGAATTTCAAAATATTTGGCAGATGAGATTAAATATCTTCTGTAGGATAAAATTTGAATCTTATAAAAGGAAAAAAGGTGTAGACAGGTGCAAAAGGGAAGGGGAGAAGGATAGTTTATGAGCAAGAGGGAAAGAGAGAAGGGATAGACTGGAGGGAAAGGTAGAATGGATAGACTGGAGGGAAAGGTAGAAGGGATAGACTGGAGGGAAAGGTAGAAGGGATAGACGGGAGGGAAAGGGAGAAGGGATAGACTGGAGGGAAAGGAAGGCAAGAAGAAATAACAAAGATAGAAGACTAGGAATGAGAGTGGGGAGTGAGAGTAAGGAGTAAGGAATGAGAGTGAGGAGTGAGAGTAAGGAGTAAGGAATGAGAGTGGGGAGTGAGAGTAAGGAGTAAGGAATGAGAGTGAGGAGTGAGAGTAAGGAGTAAGGAATGAGAGTGGGGAGTGAGAGTAAGGAGTAAGGAATGAGAGTGGGGAGTGAGAGTAATGAATGAGAGTAAATAATTCTAATTCTGTGTTCAAGTCTGTTTTTTCATTTTCCTTAAAATTTCCTCATTGTTCTCAGCATCATTCCATAGAACCACATCTGTTGCCTCTTGTCTCTTCATCTGTAAAGGAAATTATCCAGCATTAAAGAACAATTCAGAACTCTTTCCTTCGTTCCTAACAATTTTTTTTTCTGTTTTGTTAATGCTGAAACCTCCCATGATTTGTTGGTTTTGATTCCATTCAGGATATTGCCAAACATTGGCACTGCACAATTTTCTGTCCTTTTTAGCTCTTAGTAATTTTGTCTCTCCTAATCCCTGTTCTACGATTCACTTATACAAGCTCCTTACATATGTTATGCACAGGTTGCTTCTGTTCCTCTTTCCTTCAATCTATCTTGTGAGTATAGAATTTTCTAAGCCCTCCTTCCTCATTATGTGCCCTAGAAATTCCAACACTTTCTGATTTTAAGTATAAGTTTACTTCTTGTTTCCTTTTTCAATAAAGCTTATCACTGCTCACATGTTCAGCATTCTCGGCATCTTTCAGTAGAATCACATTTCTGTTGCTTCAAGTCTCTTCTTCATCTGTGAGGAGATTGTCCAGCATTCACTGCCCTATTGGAGGACTGATATTACATAACATTCCAATATTCTTTTCTTTGTTTCTAACAAAATTTTCCTTTTTTATTACTTTGCTTAGCTTTTCGAAGGCACCTTTCACTATCCCAATGCACCTTGGTAGTTTCAGTTTCTCCTAATACTGCTCTGTTTTTACATATATGAACATTAACAACTGCATATATTTTGTATCAAGAATGGTTGCTTTATAATATCTTTAATTTTCTGACTTTTTTTTCCTGGAAATAGAACATTATGAGTTTGTTAAAGACACTGGAACAAGCAATGTAATATTTATGCTCAGAATATCAGAAAGCATAATACAAATGCAGAAGGATACATACCTATGTTTTATAGATTATCCTAAAGCAAAAGAACTGTTGGAACTGCTCGTTAACCTTGACATATATGGGAAGGATTTTAGAATAATCCAGAACCTATATTGGCAGCAAACCGCCAGCATACAGAGAAAAATATGGCTAGAAAACAAATTCAGTAAATATACAAAACTAGAAAGGGGTGTAAGACAAGGATGTGTTTTCTCACCAAGCTTATTCAACCTCCATCTAGAGTTGATTCTCAGAGAATCAGAAGTCCTAACAAGATCTATTATTGGTGGCTAAAAGTTTTTTTACTTAAGATATGTAGATGTCAGTGTTGATAGCAGATAAAGAAAAAACTACAAGAACTACAGAATGTAATAAAGGTAAGTGAAAAGAAAGGATTAAACATCAATTGCAAGAAGATAGGATAGATGGGAGCAAAAGTGGGTAGGGATAGGCGGGAGCAAAAGTGGGTAGGTATAGGCGGGAGCAAAAGTGGGAAGGGATAGGCGGGAGCAAAAGTGGGAAGGGATAGGCAGGAGCAAAAGTGGGAAGGGATAGGCGGGAGCAAAAGTGATAAGGGATAGGCGGGAGCAAAAGTGAGGCGGTAAGAAATAACAAAGATAGAAGAACAGAATGCAGTAAAGATAAGTGAAAAAGAAAGGATTAAACATCAATTGCAAGAAGATAGGATAGGCAGGAGCAAAAGTGGGAAGGGATAGGCAGGAGCAAAAGTGATAAGGGATAAGCGGGAGCAAAAGTGAGGTGGGAAGAAATAACAAAGATAGAAAAACAGAATGTAGTAAAGGTAAGTGAAAAAGAAAGGATTAAACATCAATTGCAAGAAGATAGAATGCATGTCAAATTTGGAGTCATGATGCTAACTGAAAGTCATTTTCATATAAAACTGAAGAATATAAAAATCTAGGAAATTGAGAGGAATGTTTAACTTTGCCGCTTTTGTGAGTCTTTTATTAATGTTTTTCTGGTATCTTATTTAACTTTGTCTAATATTCTTCCCTGTATGCACATTTCTATAAAAAACTAAAAAAAAACATCTTATATACTTGTTGGTTCTATATTACATCAAATATAGTAAATACTCCAAACAAAAAAAAAAAAAGCAATGGCCAGTGAAATGTTTTGGGCTTACAAAAAATGTTATTTACTAATTCCATGGTGGCAAGACCATCACTGCCATAGGATTACCTCTTTCTATTTTTTTTTTTTTGCTGTGCATGACTTTTCAGGAAAGTAACTCTACTTGTAGGCTTTATTTTCTTAAAGGCATGGGTTTCCAATACATTGTGCCTGAAATTTGATTATATACCAAGCAATTCCGATTAATTAATTGTGTTCTTGGTCAGTAAGCATTTTACTTTACTTTTTTTAAATTTTTTTTTTTTTGCTTGCAAAAGATTGGAAGATATGAAAAGGTTAGAGTTGCTTCCCCTTTTCTGGTTTTGATTTTATTTATTGTCGACAGGATGGTTATTGTTAGAAAGCTGAAAGAACAACGCTACTTCAGAAAAAAAATGAATAAAAGCAGTAAGCAAAGTAAACAGTTTTACGCAACAAATGTGTGAGTGTAAGGGCTGTAAATTTATTCAACTCTGGAAAAAATGGTTGGTTCCGCAAAATCTAGTGGATGTCGGACAATTTATTCAATTTTCTGTTTTTCTCTTTGATTTCATTTCATATTTGGCTTGATCATTTTTTTTTAATTCTTTTTTTTAGATTACCATTGCACATAACTTAATATTTAAACTAGTTATTTCTACATTCCTCATCAGGTAACTTCTGTATGAAGACTCTTCAAGTCAAATTTTTAATCCACATCAATGGTACAGTACTGTTCACATATAAAATGAAATGAAAATAAAGAAAAACTAAGCAAGAGAAAAAAAAAACAAAATGCAGAGGGAAGATGGTAAAAAATGGAAGGGAAAGATGAAGATAGGAAAAAAAAGGACAAAAGTGAAAAAAGAAATTGGAGAAAGGAAAGTTATGTGGAAAGAAAAAATAACTAAAAAGAAAAGTGATTAAAAAGACAGGAAAATAAAAAAGTGGGGAAAGGAAAGAAGGGAAAAATGAAAAAATGGAGAAAGAAAGATACATGAAAAGAGAAATGATAAAAGGAAGGAAAAAATGAAGAAAATTGAGAAGATGAAGAAAAAGATAGACAAATATCAAAATAAAAATTATCAGAATTAAAATGAAAGAAAAAGTATTTAAAATGTATTAGATTTACAAACCTTTTCTTTATTGATGGAAGCATTACAGGTGAAAATTCCTTAATATATTGAATCTTTGCTTTTGTTATATACCACACCTATGTGTTATAGTGGAACACACCTATTCTATAGTTAATAGACTCTCCCACCTATAATAAGTAGGAGTAGTAAGAGTAATGAGCGAATCAGTCAGTGGGTCGATCGCTCAGTCAATGCCGGACAACCATTAGTCGGATACTAAAGTATCAGCGACCACAACTAGATTACTTTGCGCTATACCTATTATATCAAGTTCCTAACATTATTGTATTTTGTTGATGTTATAAAGATTACCAAACTCCATATGTATGTTATATACTATATCTATAAACACTAATGGGTATGTCCCAATTCTCATGAATACATTGGACACTATCGTAAGTGGGGGTAAGATGCTAAGTCGTCCACCACTAGCAGTGGTTTACCTACTTCATGCCACTGGCAAGTATTGTATTTTGTTGATGTTATAAAGATTAACATTTCATTTCCAAACTCCATTTTGGTTATTCCTCATTCAGTAAGGAGGCATGGTGAAGTAATGGATAGCAGGTCGGATTGAGGAATCGGAGAGCTGAGCTTGATACATTCACTTACATGCTAATACCTTTGAGTAAGGTATGAATCCTCTTCTTCTCCCCCCAGCTATGTGTGAATAGCATGACATACCAGGTTCTATAGCAACTTGTCTACTGCAGAAAAAAATGGCAACCTACTGCAGGAAAAAAATCTGCCTCATCAGTCATGTAGCAAAAGATGCATGATCGCCTAAGCATGTATCACGCATGACACATAACTGACGTTCAGTAATTCTTCTTAGGTTACAACAGTTTTTTTTTGATAAACTACCCAAAATGGCTTTGTCAGAACAGGATACATACAAATTACTCCTATGTTATCAGAAAGCTTTTGGGTAGAAATCCATAAAAATAGCTGCTAGCCACTGTAATGAGGAGTTGTTTATCATTTTATTTATACGGATGGGATTTTTCTGAAAACGTATCCATGTGTTTTAATTTTATTCTCTGGAAACACAATGTAAACATTATTATAAATTTTTATTTTTAGTCAACACAAAACCAATAAAACGTGACTAAATATGAAATTAAGCTGTTACAAATACTAAAAGTTAGTGCATATTATATACAAGACTAGATTTTTACAGAATTTCATGTGCTCAAGTTAAGAGTGTGTGCTGTATATATAATAATTACAAAGTACACACACACACACATACATATATATATATATATATATATATATATATATTTTAAGACATTTTTATGTTTATACATTCTTTTTATAGATACAAATATTTAAGTAAATGCTCTGTTTATAGTAAACAGTATTAATAACATTTACTGGCCTGAATGTCCAAGAAATTTTCATAGAAAATATTCGTCCTCCGACAGGAATTGAACCTGTATCATATACGGAACCGTCATATAGCCTGATGTGTCTTAACCCATTGAGCCAAAGAGGATCATTTGGTTAGCAAGGTCGATTTTACTGAGTTTAAACTACAATCTTCCATGAATCTCTCACATACATTCATATCTGCTTCATGCGTATCCAAATGTAAACAAATGACGTCACACATTATGAAATGGACAATTATTTTAAGACATATATATATATATAATGATAAATAAATTTTTATATGTCAAGAAGAATTTTGGAGAAAATTCTTTGTTGAAAGTGACATGGAAAGGTTTGGTGATGCCTAGGGGCCAACTCATTGATTGCATCCTCCTAAAACTCAAGTAGTGGGGAAGGGCCTATAGAAATGTTAGAATGTCTGAGAAACATGAGAAAGGAAGACATTTTAAATATAAACTAAATTTTTATTTCAATCTTTGATTGAATGTGTTGTGGTAAACCCTCCTACAGTAGAATGAACACTTCCTCCACTCATAAATACTAACTGTGAGACTTCCTAGCAAGAGTCATAGGTAGTTGGTTGAGCAGCCGAGACATAGTGTAACCTGATCGTTTGGACATAAACCTGTATTTGCTTATTACTAACACTTTTGCTTTTATATCTGTTATTCCAATACACTTGTTCAACCCACATTTCGTCTTCCATGTCTTTCTTTCTGGCCCCTAAACAGGCCACAACAGAATGCCCTTCTTATATGTATCCCCGTGGCCATCACACCCTCTACCCCACTCGTTTCTGCACAGTACTGTGTGTCATGCATTTTTCCTTTAGGACTTACATAGACTAGCTCGATAAAGTCCTAAATGACAGCATGTCACAAAAAAAAAACATACAAATGCATATGTATAGACACAACACCACCCATATACATGCATATGTCAAATCCGAAACTGTCCACATATGTTTATATGTGTATGTGTGTCTGCGTACCTCATCTGATGCACGGACATGCATCTATGTTTGCGTTAGCACGATGGCGATTCCCCCCCCACTCCCATAATAACACTAATACACGCAATCTACATAAACCCAAATTTTTAAAAAATTAATCAGTTTGTCTGACGATCACAAAAGCGTGAAACCCTGGGTCACAAACTCACATCAATCCAACCAAATATATATATATATATATATATATATATATATATATATATATGTGTGTGTGTATTAACTTAAAAGTTTTATATAGGAGATGAGCTAATGTATCTTGTGACCTTTTAATTGAAAAAGTGTGACACATTGGTATTTATTATATATATGTTTGTGTGAAACACTGAATTTAGTAAGTGAACGTATCTTGGAATATCATGTTTCTAAGAATTTACGTAGCTTAACTTTGTTTGACACAAGGTTAAAGATGTGAGGCATCTGGTGAAATTTAAACTTGCTACACAGTATTAATGATATCTGGTACTCACTCTGTAATGTTTAACACCTTATATTTGAATAGAAAGATAAAAATAAAATTTACTGCCCAGCACAGTAAGTGAACTCACAACCTTCAGTCAACCAGTTAGAGACTTCAGCTTCTAATAGAGATCTCAGCCCTGTTGACTGTAACAAGAACACCTAGGGGAGATCTATAAAAAAATCAGTGTTTTTTTTTTTTCCTCTCTCACTAGTGGTTTGCCTGTTGGTTGCAGAATCATTGTCACTCAGGTTTAACCCTCACTAAGGATTTTTGCCAGTTGCTTGATTACTGAGAGTGTCAAATAGAAGAGAAGACTTGTACTTAATTTAAACTTTACCCACTATATATAATAGCTGGCCACTCGTATTCGAGGATACCTGTCTACTAGGGTGTCAAGTCAGTCCCTACTGTAGACACTCACTCAGGCACATTTGTGTTTGTTCAACACCCACAGAACCGACCTATAGTTTATACTGCAACTATGCTGAGCAGACCTTAGTTATAGTTTTTGGGAGAGAGCATGTTATCTAGCATGATCAATAATCTGAAAAACACCAACGAACTCAAACCTTTGGTTACAATGAATTGTGACTCCATGCTAGCTCAGCTATCAACTGCCCCTTAGTGTTCTGTCAACCTAATTTCACTCACAAGTCTTGGGTCAACCTGTGGTACAGTTTTCAGTTACTTTCCAAAGGTGCCACATGCTGAGATCATCCCCCTCCCGACCAATAATATCAGGATGTCTCCTTCCTGACATATTGACTATGGTGAGATTTGAACTCGGGTCTCATGGTCAGAATGCAAACATTCTAACCACTCACACACACACACACACACACACACACACATACATATATATATATATATATATATATATATATATATATATATATATATATATATATATATATATATATATATATATAGGTTTGACCAACAGAAAACTTGTTAGGCATCCTAATATCGTAGACAAGATAAAGATTGCAAACAATAAAAGAAAAAAGACCAAATGACAAAGGGCTACCTATGTAATAAATTAAAGTGCTCAATGCCTAGGTTATCTAGACGTAGCAAAAAAAAAAATCTTCACTGGCTCAACACTTCAACAAAGGACAGCTCAAGTCACAACTGAATTTTTGCAATTTTCTGACGACTAGAACACACACACACACACACACACACACACACATTTATATTTTTTGGTTTATACATTATTTTTATAGATACAAATATTTAAGTAAATGCTGCATTTATAATAAACAGTATTAACAATATATATGTTCATTATTTACATTATTCGGACTATTGTCCTCATCTTTGTCGCCATATTTATCACAATGTTTTGGCTGTTGTACGCTCCGGCCTTTTCAGATGGTTGGAATGTCGAACTGAACCCTTTATTTCACTCACTAGGGTAGACTGTTCTACTTCCATGTGCCATGTTTGATGGATGTCAGTTATCAGTTATCTCCTGCTAATTTCCCTCTGAAAGTTCTCCACTGCCTTAACAAGGACACATGGCACAGTAGATAAAGGCATTGGTTAGATCCAGTGACAGGACCCAAAGAATGTGAGTTCAATACCCGGTTAAGGTAGTGGAGATCTTGAACGTGCTGACGTTGTTCAGATTGTTAATCACACTAGATAACATGCTCTCTCCCAGACACTGTAACTAAGATCTGCTCAGCATAGTTGCAGTATAAACCACAGGTTGGCTCTGTGAGTGTTGAACAAACACAAATGTGACTGAGTAAATGTCTGTAATAGGGATTGGTTACACGCTCTAGTATCCTCAAATATGAGTGGCTAGCTATATATATATATATATATATATATATATATATGAAAAAATATACTGAAAAAAAACAAACAAAAAATCCTAATATCTTGATATGCTGTTTTTCATGTCAACATTGGATGTTTTTGGTCTAAATACCATCTTCAACATATTCTAAAACATAATTATGTTTTATGAATATTCCTGGTCTATGGTCTATTTTAGACCGAAAACGTCCGACGTTGACATTATATTAACATTAAAACAGCATAATCGCATATTAGGATTTTTGTTTGTTTTTTCAGTATATTTTCTTCATACTGTCAGATCTATATCCATATATTTGCTTACATATATATAAATAAAATCAAGAATAATTTTAGGAAAAGAAGTAAGACAATGTGGAAAAATTTTTTGTGTGACATGTTTAGTCCTTTAGAATTTCATCAAATAAAGTTTACGTTGATATAGTAATATATGCACACATGAAAAACATGGGCAATTTAAAATTTCTTTTTTTTTTGTTTTGTTTTGTTATACAATCTAGCCGAATTCATTTAGATTCTTTTACTTTTCGTTTGTGTTTCAATCCCTTTTGTTATTAAATATCCCATAGTGTGATAATAAGAATACCTGCCAAAAATGGTGAAATGTAAGTACTCAGATGCAAATTTACTGTGGATAATCTTACATTTAAAATACTTTATAAACATTTTTGTCTCAGTAAATTTTTTTTCTTTTTTAATTAGAGTAGCGATTTTAAAATAAAAATTGTGGTCAGTCTTGTTATGATGATTATCTAATACATTTAACATGTTATTTTGTCAAATATCCCTTTTGTGTTCATGTAATCTTTTATTGAAATTCTTTGAGGTTTCTCAGATGTATTCTTTGTGGCAATTATTACAGGTAATAGAGTAAATTCCTATTTCAAGTTTCTTGTTATTGCTTATTGCAAATCTTGTCAAATCTGTTCATTGAACAGTTACTTATTGTGCATTTGACCATGACTGCTCACTCCACAATTAGTAAATCAATTTTTATTGTCTGTCTTCTTGTTCTTAATAATAATCTCACCTCATTTAAGTGTTGTGGTAAAGTTCTTTCATTGTTGGTTTCTGTAGTGGCAGTGATTATTTCTTGAATGAAGCCTTTGGTGAATTCTGTGTTTTGTCTATGGTTTTTAACTACTGTGTCTACTGATTTCTTTTATGCATCCTGATGGTGAAATTAAAAAGGTAAAAATCTGAGGGCTTTCTGTTTGGTGTTCGAACGCTTTATATCTGATTGGTTCTTTATTAGATCTGTTTTTTGTGGGTGATAGTTATTGGCAAGGAAAGTGTAATCAATGAGCCAAGATTGAATTCTGGTCAATTCTGCTTCATTCACTTCATGCTAATGCCCTTGAAAAAGGCATGAACCTGCCATTTTCAGTTTGGTTTGGTTTTGTTTCATTTCGTTTGGTTGGGCATATCAACCTCAATGGGTTATTTAATAATTTAAGATTTTTAGGATATGTTTGGTATGACTAGAATATGTATTAATATTTTCTTATTTTTTCTTTTTTTTTTTTAAAATATATTGCTTGTAATATTTTTTTTTCTTTCAAAAATGTATTGCTGGTATTTTTACTATAAAAAATCTATTTTTATACATTCATAGTGTTTTGACCCCAGTTTTTGGGTTAAATATTTGCCCATAGATGGGACCCTAACAGGTGCTCCAACCCCAGATCAGGGTAGACCTGGGAACAACAACAATTAATAGGTGGTTCCACATTCCTCGAAACCTCCTGATCAGAGGTCTTCCTGCTGTAGTTTATTGTCATACCTAGGATTCCCACCTTTTTTGAAGTATTATTTAAATTGCAGGGCAGTTGAAGCTCTCTTGCCTTAGGTGGGAGTAAGTCTAGAAAGCTCTTTGGAGATTTCATCGTATGCACTATTTCCATTATCAGTTTTTTGTATTTTTCTGAAAAATAAGGTTTATTCTACACAAAACCTTCACTACTTTAATCAAATCATTTGTGTAAGTAATTCAGCAGTTCAGTTTTAGAACTGAACTATTGAGCCCAGATACTTTGACATTAACAGAAGAATTCACCACATATTTTATTTTTTGTATAAAAGTTTTAAATATATTCTTACTTAAATTTAATATTAATTATCTAAATATGACATATTTTTAATCGTTTTAATATATCTCATTTTTATGTATATTTCGTTATTTTTTTAAGTAGGAACCTAATTTTATACATATATATCATTTTTTTTTATTTTTATAAAACCCCCTTTTCAGCCCTCTTTTGTTTCAGTTTAACACCTCATTCTTCATATAACCCCACTTTAATGTCATAAGGTTAATATCTGGGTTAACTTTATAAAACCTCTTCCTTTTTTTTGGCTAATACCTTCCACCCTCCCATGACTACTGTCTCGTGCCTTTCGTCTGACTGAAACATCAAAATGGATAAATTCTGGATCAATTTTCTGACGGCTGTCAAAGTTAAATTTCTAATTCCGACACGAACACAGTCTACACACCGGGGTTGAATAAAACTGATGTAATTGTTGGTTGAAATAGATCTATTCCCACCCATATGAAGTAAATTTAGATTTTGTTGTGTAATTTATATGCTCTGTTATAATAAATACATTGAGCTCTCTTTGTGGATCAGTTTTAATATTTGATATTGGGACAATCCAGTGGATTATATACCAATAGGATGCATACATAGAATGTTTACTTTCTGATAATAAATCCCAGGTTGAATCTCACTGTCGTCGATTTGTCATGAAGGAGATTTCTTGATCTTATTGGTCTGGGAGAGGTGATTCCTTTTGGAAAACCATACAAGTGGTGGAGTAAGTCTCTTGGTGATTGAAATTGGATAGACAGAACTCTTTGGAAGCAGTTGATAGTTGTACTGGCACAATGACGCAAGTTTTCATGACAGTTGATTTGAGCATACTAGTGTTGTTGATCATGACAGAGTATCAGCTCTCCCCCAGAAACTGGAACTAAGGCTCATTCAGTTGGCTTTGTGGGTGTTGAACAAAAACAAATGTTTCTGCAGAAGAGATTGGCTAGCCACCTAGCAGTAGACTTGGAAAATTGGAGTAGCAGGCCATATATATATATATATATATATATATATATATATATATAGTCACTATCCATTACTCCACCGAGAGCCGAATTCAAGTTGAATCCATTACATTCACTTATATGCTAATACCCTTGGGAAAGGTGTGAATCCTCTTCTTCTCCCTCCAGCTATGGGTAAATAGCAGGACAAACTGGGTTCTATAGCCTTGGATGGCAACTGGTCTAGGAGAAGGACAATTCTGAATTCAAAACTTGCGGAGGGTCGTTTGGGGACCCTATGGCACATAGTGCACCAGGTCTCTGTATTCGGCCCTTCAAAAAGTGTGGATGGTCCTGCACGAAATCTTCACCACTATAATCAAATCTCATGTGCTGTTGTCGGTTTCCTGGGAACTGATCTGCTTGATCCTCATACATCAAATTCGACAGGAGAGTCAAGTATATATATATATATATATATATCTCCAAAGTAATGGTGAATAGAACAAACAGTAACACCTGTGTCAACATTACCAGATATGAGAATTCATTGAAGGAAATGTCCAGTTTTAAATACTTAGGAGCAATCTTGTCTAAAGATGGTACCTGCAACTCAGAAATCCACAAACAGATTGCTACAGCGATGGCTAAATTGGCAAGATATGGAGGATCAAAATCAGCTTTAACACTGACTGTACAAATCGCTGGTAGTCTTCATTCTCGCATATGGATGTGAAACGTGAACACTGTTGACAGATGCAGAGAGAAGGATCCAAGTGTTTGAGAATAAATGCATGAGAAAAATCCTTGGTATTTTCTGTTGGGAACAAAAAACCAATAATGAATTTGTGGAGAAAAGGGTTGAAAGTATTGTGGGACACCAGGAACCTCTTCTCACCACTGTCAAATGAAGAAATA
>CAHIKZ030000695.1:720000-752500 GCA_903632075.3 Acanthosepion pharaonis | reverse complement strand
CAGTTCAGTTCTCTTTCTTTTGTTTCTAATGAAATTTTCCTGTTTCCTAATACTTAGCTTAGCGTAGCTTCTGGAAGGCATCTTTCATTATCTTAATGTGCCTTTGAATTTCAATTCCATCATTTCATTATTTTAATTATCATAATCATCATCATCATTATTATTATGCTTCTGCTTATTTATTATTTAGTTAGCACTTACGTTACACTGTGCCACTACTGCAGATAAACAAGAAGCTGGAAAAGTGTTCCATAAGTGAGAAGTGTGAGAAAGAAACTGTTAGTACAGAACTTACACTTATATCTAGCTATTTCAACCATAAAATGAGACCTAACAGCCAATCTAGTAGAATCCTTAAATTCATAGTCAAGTTACAAAAGAGTTGGTGGTGGTTAGGATAAAATGATAGCAAATCTTCAACAGCCACAGCATCTGTAACAAAAAGAGAAAAGCTTGTGAGTGCATTCAAGCATGACAAGAGTTACAGCAGCAGCAGCACTCATTAACAGGCAGGTGAGTTTTAAGGGTCTCTTTATCCACAAAGAATTGTCCTGCAGGACAATAGCCTAGTAGATTAAAATGTTGGTTTGTGAATTTGGTGATTGCGAGTTCAATCCCTGGGCAGGGCAGTATGTACTTGTTCTCAATGGAAACAGGGTGAGCAATAACTGAAATAAGAACGAGACTAGATATTTCTAGACATGGGAAGTGGAACAAGAACAGTCGACTGCTGTAGTTTAAATAAGGGTTACCCAGATTGATATATACCTGATGAAGGGCACAACAGCTGAAACGTGGTAACAAAAACAAAGATTAGGACAATAATCTGAATGTAAATAATTTAATATGCTGTAAATTTTACTGTTTGTTACTCTTTATACTTTGTAAGTATAAATCTTTACTCAAATCTTTTTATTCTTATATTTTAGAATTGCTTGTAGAGAAGTATTATTTTATTTTATTGAAAATCATAGTTGAGTAATAAAAGTATTTTTATTTTAGTATATACAGGGTGTCTCCAAAAATGTCTCGGCACATTCTTCATTAATAACAATGGATATTTGAAAGTTTCATAAAAGAGGCATATTTTATTATTATTATTGCATATTTTATGAATATTTTGTGTATCTGCACACAAATGACATCTAGTTGGCTTACATTTCTACCATTCTTCTCAGTCATGTTGAAGACTTTAGTTGTGCTGTGGGGTCTGTATATCCTCTTTCAGATTTCTAACTTTTCTTTTTCGTGATATCGTTTTTACTGCTTTACTCAGTACAAGACTCAAGATTTACTCTTGGTAGTGGGTTTCTGAATGAAGATAGAAATATCTCTGAAAAAACTTTACATGAGAAGCAAGAAATATAAGAGTGAAGATACAATTCCAAAGGCGAGCTATATTCCTCACTTATATAACTACGACCCACCATGCCATGTACACATGGCTGAATTATCATCATTCCCTTCATAATCCACTGGGAATGCCTCCTTTTTTTTTAACACAGAATGACTTCTGATTCCCTATGATCTCAACCTCTTTGAGTCAATCCTATATCTGTAGTTTAAATGAGTCTCTAGTACTCAGACGTTGTTTGTACAATTCAAGATACCGCTGGTCCAATCTGCTGTTCTTGTTTTCCGCACACTTCAAAGTGCAAATCTGTCTTCCTCTCTTACTGCTTCAGCCCTCTTTTATCAGGCCAACACTGCGGTCGACCAACCAATCAGCGTTGTTCATTTTCATTCTCAGTTATCCAGGTAAATAGCCTCCTTCTGTCTGACCAATCAGCGTGTGACTTGCTATTGGTCGAAGCATGCCAAACTGTACAAAAACCCTTGTTACTGCACATACTGCTGGAATAGCTAGATGGGAGTATAATGCCATTTTCAAGGAGCAAAATTGCTGATACCAGATGCCGCACATTGAGGTAAGACCCTTATTTCTCTTTGCATCAGATGCAAGACACTCTGGCTTGCTTCCTCCGATGGGACTGTTTACCATGATATCCTACATATCCTAATAATCTGAACTTACTTCCTCTTCTTAAATTTACAGAACAATCTCATTCAGAAACTCTCTACCTTGAGTGGCTCTTGGGTCTTGTGGTGAGTGAACATTTTGTAAAAAATGAATGTGTTTTTTTTTTATTGTCTTTAGACTTAGTCATGTGTGTATTTTTCTTTCTGTATTTCAACATTATTATGAATGTGGTTCTCATTGAATTTCTTATGGACATTGAATATGTTTTTATCCTTGTATTATTTGAGGCTGGACATGTTTATCTTCATATGTACGACGTCTTTGTTTTTGTCGATTCTTATTCAGGTGGAATGTCTGCTCTTCAATCCACAACAGAAAAAAAACAACTTTCCTTTATTGAATTTTCTGAAATTTATGATGATGAACCATTGTGATATATTCAAATAATTTGTTTCAAAATATACGTTGTTTGTCTGGCATCCATCACACTTTGAAACGGATACAGTATCCAGGGACTGAATTGACAAGACTAACAAAGGAGAGACTTGACTAATAAAAGACCTGTTGATAATCACCTGCAGAGCTGAGATAGCAACATAAACTTTTAGTATTCTTTACATGAATTTGTCTTCTGGGGAAATAAACTGATACCAGGCTATTTCAAGTAGACCCACCCTCACCTGATCCATGCACTAAGAGTAAAATGCTTTTTTTAGTATTTATCGACCAATGATTTGCTTTCTTCTCTGTCTGTATTTGCTGAAAATTTAACAGATGTCTCGTTAAAGAAGCGATGAAAATTTTTTAAAGAACTTGGTAAACAATTCAATCTCTGGTAAAAAAAAGATATAATTTATAAATAACACAATAGTTGCATTCACCTTCACACAAATATGCATGAAAAATCTTCAAAATCCATTTCTTCTGCTAACAGCCATATCAGGTTGAAACACCAGTCTCTGTACAATCACTAAAGTTAAGCAACATCAAACCTGTTCAGTACCTACATGGGTGGCTGCTTAGGAATATCAGTTTCTGTAAGCTTAGATGTGAAGGTCATGTAATGTATCATGTCTCAGAATTGATAATCAGTGCTGAGTTCCAATTCCGGTTGGGTTCATTATATTCACTTATTCACAAAAATTCCTTTTATTCCCAGTTATGGGCTAATTAGTAAGATTGGTAACTCTTTAAATCAATATCACAAAAAATTCTTAAAATGTAAAAATATTTCTGGCTTTAAATAATATGCAAAGGGTTGATAAGCCATAGAAACCAAATCAATCAGTCAACCAACAAACTATTTCTTCTCCTCCCAGCTATGAGTTAAATAGTAGAGCAAACTGGAATCTTCAGCCTATGGGAAGCATAGCAGCAGCTTATACTCCCCATTCAAGTCTAGTGTATATGGGCTTGAATGGAATTTACAGAACTGGTGTGAGAGGCCTCATACTCTTCAGTTGTGTCTGGGGAAATTGAATGAGTGATTCTACATATACCAGTTGAGACTTTGTGACTTTAGTGAATGCCCTCTATAGTGGAGCCTACTGGACTTGAGTGAATGGCCCTTCTATACTCCTCATTGAAGCCTACTGTACTTGAGTGAATACTCTCCATACTCTTCACTGGAGTCTACTGGATTTGAATGAGTGCCCTCCTCCATACTCCTCACTGGAGTCTACTGGATTTGAATGAGTACCCTCCTTCATACTCCTCATTGGAGTCTACAGGATTTGAATGAGTGCCCTCCTTCATACTCCTCATTGGAGTCTATTGGATTTGAATGAGTACCCTCCTCCATACTCCTCATTGGAGTCTACTGGATTTGAATGAGTGCCCTCCTCCATACTCCTCATTGGAATCTACTTGACTTGAGTGCATGAGTGAATGATTAAAGAACAATTTTCTTTTTTTTATAATTTAATATAATTTTCTGTAAGAATGTATTACAAGAAATTATTGTTACAAAAATATTTTATAAAACCTTCTGATTCATCCATAATTTGTGGAACTAGAAACTAGACAAAAAACATCTTTTATAAATATTGCTATGTCTTTTAAATTTCCCTTGCAAGGATACTGGATTGTGGATTGCTTGAAAAGTTATTGACACAAGTAGAAGCAGTAAGCTAAGTTCAATATCTGCCCTAGCTTACTGCATTCGCTTTCTCACAGAGGCCCTTGAAAAAGCATGTAGGAATTTCTGTCATTCAGATTTTGTTATATTAAAAGTTTGAAAGTGTGTATTCAAAACAAGATAAAAATAAAGTAAACATGGATATGTCTGCTAAATAAATCTTTTCTATTTATAAACATATGTACACAAATTCAAAAGCATCAAAAAGAAGTAAAAATAATCTTTAGTTGAATTAGTCTTTGAATAGTTGGTCCACAGAAAAATCTGTAGTTGAGAAAAGACTTTTGAGTAGTCAGTCCACAGCAAAAGGCTGAGGTTAATTAGACGTTGAGCATCAGCAAAGATTCACTGACCATTTAAGCTATTGTTATTGGAGATGATTCTTTCAGCTTGCACTGGGTGAAGGCAAAGGCTATGTAGACATGTTTTCTCTTGTGTTTCAATGGCTTAGAGATAGTTGCATCTTTGTTCCCAAAGTATTAAATCTGTGGATTTTATAAGAAATTCTCCCCAAAAGTAGGCTTGAGAAAAATTTGTGTTTTAGTTTTCTCTGATTGGTTAAATATTTCACATGCTGATGCTAATTTCTAACCAATAGATATTTTGATTTAAGCAGTGTGTGTTGTAGTAGGAATCTTTTTTTAATATATTTGTAATATTGTATGTTATTTGGTAGAAAAGAAGTTCAGGTATGTTTTAATATGGTATGTATGTGGGTTTATTTCCTATAGGTATAAATCCCTTTCTTTCCTTTTTAGCTATGAATTGAACAGGGTAAGGTAGAATGGGCTCTTTTGCTTTGGTAGGGCTCATCTGAATTCAAAATCATGGAAAAGGCAGAAGGAAACTGCTCCACTATCTTCCCAAATAAATTCACAGATAAAATAGAGATAATAGTTAAGAGCCATGATCTATCTATATATTTACACCTGTACTGACTTTAATCCGCACAAGGTGCCCACCCTTGAGACCTTGTAGAGCACTGAGGTTAGTAAAGTTATAATTAGTTCTTTCATTTTCTTCACAAATTTAGAGGAAATACAGGGGGAAAGATGAATGTTTCCTTATAAGGAAACTGCAAATATTACTATAAAACTGAAATCTTAAGTCATGTTCTTAAATAGCCTCATCAGGCAGAGACTTTCATATGGATGTCATGCATGGCACCAAATCTGTTGAACAATTAAAAAAGGCTTTGAGCAAGTGAAGTCTGAGGGTCTTGACACAGACCATACTTCTTTTAGCATTAGGGAATAGTGCTACAGAGACACAAAGAACTGCACCAAGTAACAGAAACCACATCACCTGAGGACTACCAACAGTAGCAACAAGTAACATGGATAGCAATCTAAGAGAAGATAATGAAATAATCAAGATGTTGAAATTCCACACGACTTCAAATAAAAGGTTAGAAAGGAAACCCCCTTAATTATTGGAAATAATAATAACAGCTACTGGACTTAAGAAACCTCTTTTCTGTTATGGTCTGGTTCCTTGTACCACAGTGATAGTCCAAGGTCGAACCAATAAAGAAGAACTCGAACACAGGTATGGAATAACACATATTACAAAGAGGAATATATACAGAGAAGTAGAAGTGTTAGTATGAACAATCAGGTTTAGTAGAGAGAACAATGTAGTCTCGACCAGTATCACTATTCCAATGTCTTGCAGTAATTGTCTGAACGCGACTCTGTTTCGAACTGCCTCTGACTCAACTTGAACTACTGACTCTTTGCCTACTCCTGAGGCACAGTATTTATTAAGTATGGAATAGTCCATTATTATTAAGGTAGTAGTTTGGAGATAAGAGCTGATACTGTATTTTGTCCTACCTAGCTTGATGGCCAGGGAATGAAGAAAAGTATATCTTGAGTAGGACTGTCTATTCTGCTAATGAATTCCAAATATTTCTTTATAAGGAAATGGCTAATATTACAATTTACAGATGTTTTTTTGCTATACCATATGAAGAAAAATTCCCAGTGCAAAGTTGAAGGTTTGTTTAATGTGTACTCAGTGTTTGTAGCTGCCTTTGTATATGAGAGGTACTGATGGGTGGAGGCTCATCTGATACAAAGGAAAACAAAAACATAACCAATGTACACAAACACAAAAACTAAATGAGTCTGGCAATCTTTATAGGAACAATAACACGCGCTGTATCTCACTTGTCGTGTTCAGTCACTGCAAAATAAAAAGTGAAAGATTAAAATAAAGAGTAAAAATAAGAAATGGAAAAGAAAAATTGGAAAGTAAAATTGAACAAAAAAGAAACAGGCATTTTCCATGGGATATTTTTGGAAAATCTCTTTTTACCCTTTGTTTTATACCATACCAATGTATCTATCTATATCTGTATATGTCTATCTGTGCCTATGTCCCTATGTCTATGCTTATCTATACCACTGTATCTATGCCACTGTCTCTATGTTGCTATGCCTATCTATGCCTATCTATGTCTCTATATGTCTATCTGTGCCTGTCTACGTCTCTGTGTGTCTATCTGTGCCTGTCTACGTCTCTGTGTGTCTATCTGTGCCTGTCTGTGTCTCTGGATGTCTATCTGTGCCTGTCTGTGTCTCTGGATGTCTATCTGTGCCTGTCTGTGTCTCTGGATGTCTATCTGTGCCTGTCTGTGTCTCTGGATGTCTATCTGTGCCTGTCTGTGTCTCTGGATGTCTATCTGTGCCTGTCTGTGTCTCTGGATGTCTATCTGTGCCTGTCTACGTCTCTGTGTGTCTATCTGTGCCTGTCTATGTCTCTGGATGTCTATATCTTTATATGTCTCTCTATGCCTCTATGCATGTCTATCTATATATGTCTATATCTCTCTATATGTATATGTATTTTTATTATATCAAATGTTAATTTTAGTAGATGCCCATATTTGAATAGACCCTCTGTTTATTTGAAGCAGTATTGATTTTGTCTACTGGCCTGCACTGGTAGATATTCCAACCTGTGTTGTCCACCTTTTCAGGAGAAACCACTATCTGATCCAGCTTGCTTTGAATATCTGGCTATGAAAATCTTCAAAATCAAGCATGGTTGCATTTTGCCTTTAAAGCATGTTGACTCATTCCAATTTTCTTGAAAGGCGTAACAGCTCAGTTTTGTATTGGAAACTTAAAGCAACTTCTAAAGAATTAATGGCTATCATTTTCTTTAGTCTGACATTTTATTGATTCAAACATTATTTTGAGTTGATGCTATTTATTTAAAACAGTATTTATTTTATCCATTGAACTGCACAAATAAAGAAAATTTATTAAAGAAATTGGACTTACATGTTTTAAAGCAATTTTCATTAATGAATTGAGCATACTAACCATATATAATATATTCGAATTTCCTTTTATCTGCTGTGTACTGATTGCTTAGGGGTAGGATCTCCAAAATCGGTTGGGTTTCTATCCAGGCTTAAAGCAATCAGATGTCTAACCACACTAATGGAACAGGCTTGTATATTGAGATATATATATATATATATATATATATATATATATATATATATATATATATATATATATTTTTTCTCACGTACTTTCAATTTCATCTGAGACCATTTTCAGGAGTTGTATATTTATGGATGTGTTGTGCATTAACACCATAAGTTAATTTTTCTTTTTTTTTTTTTTCACCTTTATGCAAGGTGGGTAACTTTGTGATTTTTTTAAAAAAGATTTTTAATTCTAATATTTCAAGCTAGCACTTCCTATACAACCCCCGAGTGCTACAAACATTTAAGAACTTTGTTGCTATACTCATAATTGACTTTATTTTTGGCCATTATTCTCTTATATAAAGGTCTTCTAGACTTTTAAGTTTTTGCTTATTATTATCTTGATGAAGCATAGATGTATTTTTGACTAATATCTGTCTAAACTGTGAAAATGGACATGAGTGTTCCTTAAATGTTCCGAGATTGAACTATGATCCTTCAAGGGAAATGTAAGCCTTTTCATCATCATTGTTGTTGTAAAACCAATATATGTATTAACATTTTTATCAGAGATACAATCTCCAAAAGGACATTTAAATTGATATATGATATTGGTCTTTTTTTCTAATCAATTTTCTACATCCATCAAGAAATTAATTTGTGAACTTGAAAGGTTTAAAACTAAAATAGACATAATACATCTAAATTACCTAACCAAACGTGCTTGAATATATATATATATATATATATATATATATATATATATATATATATATATATTCAATCATGTTTCATTGAATAATATAGGCATATTATGTCTATTTATTTTTATAATGATCATTTCCAGTTCTCTAGTCAGTTTCTTGATGTTAAGATGGAATTTATCAAGGAAGGCACCATAGTTTTTTCTTACCCAAGTAGTTTCAATCTCCTCCAAGATCATCTTCAGAGGTGAATTACAATTAGTGGGACACAGGTTTTGATTCTACCAAAGAGATCATATTTTTCTTTAATAAGTTTTTTTAAATATTCAGGCCAGGAGGCAAAAATAAACAAACAAAAATATACTGTTTAATAAATAAATGGAGCCTCCTCTAAAAATGTTTGGTGCAATAAAAAAATAATAATGAAAAATAAGTACAAATCCATTACTTTAGAAAATTACCTTGTTTATGTTTGAATACAAAACTGAGCAAATATGAACATTTTAATGAATTTGTGACAAGAATTTTTTTTTTTTTTTCAAGAATTCAAGAAAAGAAATTTGGATTACCAACATACAAACAGAGAATGTCTCATATCGAGAATAACATTGAACATAAGGAAAAAATTAATTACTTTTAATAATATGTGGAAATCTCCGCTTTTACCTGAAGACGGTCACAAGACCAGAAACACGTGTCGTAAAATTATGTAAAACAAAGCATAATATTTTTTTCTAAATAAATCCCCATTACAACCAAAAACGTTTGTGGCACCTCTCTTCTCTTCTTTTTAATATACATACTTTTCTCTCGTTGGAACCACTACAACATATTTCTTTTATATATATATATATATATATATAACAGTTTTATTTTATTTGATTTAAATATAATTTTGATGGGAATATGTGTAGATGTGTGGGCGTGTGTGGAAAAGTTCCATTATCACCTATCACCTGTTATTTTATAATTTTAAAAAATTTTCTTTGTATTTGTTATTTTTAATTTGGTCATCTTCCGTGTTCTTGGCCAGAAAATATCTCTCAAGCAACAAAGAGAAAAATGAAAGATGAAATTAATGAATGAATGAACAGTTTGCTGGGAAGAAGAGTAAATTTAATGAAATAGAAGAAAATTGAATGCGAGAAGGAAAAAAGAAACTAGAAATATAGAAGAATAAGGAGGAGAAAAGGATGAAGAAGGAAAGAGAGGAGGTGGAGGAGGAGTGAATGCATAAAATTGATTGAAAATTATTAGTGGAAAGAAGAACATAGAGGACAAGAAAGAACATTTTGGGGGAGAAAACAAATGCCAAAAGTATAGAAAAAAACAAGATCTGGTTATATATATATATATATATATATATATATATATATATATATATATATATCAATAGATAAAAATGAAATAAAAATATCAGAATGTAAAAATAATAATATCAAAACAATAGAAAGGATATACAGATAGACAAGGGAATGGTGGGGAAACATAAGGTATACTAACAAAAAAAAATGATAAAAAAAAACAAAAACAAAAGCTAAATATTAAAAAAATATATTTTTTCATTCTTGTCCATAAACTGACCAAACTTTTGTTTTCTGAAGCCAAATAAGAAAACTGTTCCTCTGTTCTGAATTTACCATTTGCCAGACAGCAGGTTTCCTGTTAAAAATGGTAATGGGTTCCTTCAACATCGAATCCACTGAAGTTCTGTATCCTGCCTATGGTGACAGTTAAGGAAAAAAAAACATGAGAAAATGAAAAACAGTAGCAAATTTAAGAATAGCAAAAAGCCAGAAAAAAATAAGATAAAATAAAATAGCATTATTTCACCCTGATTTACCATATATATATATATATATATATATATATATATATATATATATATATATGTATGTATGTGTGTGTGCGTGCATGTGTGTGTCTTTTTTGGTTTGGTAGGTTTTACAATATATTACTTGGGTTATTTAATGTCAAAATATGTTTTTTTATTATAATTTAGTCTATAGTTAAATAAAAGAAAGGTTTTTACTTGAGACTGCAATAAAAAGATTAGATTTATACTTTAATCTGTAGTTAAATATTGGTCAGGTTTATGCTTGAAATATAAGGTAAAATATGGTTGAGTTTATACTTTTTTTACAAGTATCCACCTTTTTGTGGGGATGGTCTTATTCTTCTGCTCTGAATTATCAACATATTTTAAGCACCATTGACAAGGCAAGGCTCTCCGTTTCTCTCTCATATATATATATATATATATATATATATATATATATAGAGAGAGAGAGAGAGGTGAAGTAATGGATAGTGGCGTGGATTGAGGAATCTGAGAGCCAAGTTCAAATTCCATTTGAATCCATTACATTCATTTACATGCTGATACCCTTGGGAAAGGTATGAATCCTCTTCTCCCCCAACTATGGGTAAAATAGCAGAACAGATTGGGTTCTATAGCCTTGGATCACATCTGGTCTAGACAAAGAACAACTCTGAATTCAAAATCTGCAGAGTTTCATTTGGGGACCTTATGGCTCATAGACATAGGGTCACTGTATACAGATCTTCAAAAAGTATGTTTGGTTCTGCACAAAGCCTTCACCACAATAATCAAATCATATGTGCAGGTGACTGTCTGTCAGTCTAAGGACTGCTTGACCCTGATATGCGGAAGAAACATGAGAGTCCAGAATATATATATATATATATATATATATATATATATATATATATATAATAGAAAGAACAGATTAATAACCCACAGTTCTTTAGCATTTTTTTTTTCTTTAATACTCAATACAAAGTAGAGCATATTATTATAATATTATTATTTAAAAATATATTTTCCTTGTAACACAGAAATTTCTGTTTTGGAACATAGAAATTTCCGTGTTGCAATGAAAAAATACTTTAAAATAATATATGTATATATATGTGTGTGTGTATGTATGTATGTATGTAACTTGTATAAACAAGTATGTACATACATATAGCATATGTATATGTTAATGTAAAAAAAGAAGGTGTCAGTTTATTGAAATCCCTATCATATGATCATCTTCACTGTGAGAATTGGAATATTAATTGGATTTATCAATTAATACACATTTTACTTTCATTATTTGAATTGTTATCCTCATCTTCATTGCCATATTCACAACATTTTTTCTGGAGCGTACAACAGCCAAAACATTCTGAATATGACTATGAATTCCAAATAATGTAAATAATCATAACACCTCATCTCAGAGATATAGACAGATAATACACATTTTTACGAATGAAAAACTTTTCTTGGATGTCACTTTATATTTGACTAGCATCATGGCCCGGCGTTGCCCGTGCTTGATTCAAAAATCGTACAACTCCTACAGCAATTGCTATCACTTAAAATATTTTTGCCCTTCCTTGCCTTTAAAGGAGTGCCCTTTGCCGTGCTGATGTTGCTACATGCCTTACTTCTTGCCTATCTCACACTGCAAATTTTTTCTAAGCTCTATACTAAACATTAAATCTGTTACGAAAAAAGAACTAAACAAAATGAACACAAAACGATCAGCTTTAAAAAAGGACTCGTAACTGGAAAAACCGAATGAAAAAAGAATGTTAACAACAAATACTTTTCACATCCAACCCAGTTCTGCGGAATCAGAATCAACGTTGAGTTTAAGCAAGCGAATGAGCCAACTGGAGTAAAGTGCCATGCAGATTTAAATTTTTCCCACTTGTGACGAATGCAGCTATTGATTTTTTTTGCATGCTAGCATGCTAGTTAATATTCGTGTCAGTCAGCTGTTGGCTCTCACGCTGGCCAGTAGAAAATGGCCGCAAACTACATGAAGCATGAAAAAATCGATTATTTCAACTATTGATGGAAGTTGGGAAATGCAAAGTTGGTCTTGGTCTTCCTGCTAATTTGAAGCATGTAAATTTTGGTGCAAATCCATCGAAAATTGCAGCCTTGCATTTGTTACACACACACCACACACACACATCCTGCCTTTTATAGACAGAGATATTATCATAGCATAAGATGAGCAAAGAGACAGTTAAAAGGAAAATGCTTTAACCAAAAAGCAACAAAAATAAGATGTAGCAATAAAATAATAATAAAGCATTTTCACATATTACAAAGTTTTAATTGATATTGTTTAGTCACCTCTGAACTTAATCATTTACTTTCAGTGATGGGGTGTGTGGCTTTGAAGATTTCTCCAAATGTGGATTCTACATTCTTGTGTGGATGTAATGGTCATGTTAGCTGTTTCCCTACAATAAAACACTTCACATTCATTAACTGAATAGCCTGTATTGCTTTCAGTTTATAAAATCTTTCTCTAAAAAAGAGAGGAAAATAGGTTTTACAAGTCCACTCACTGTTGTTTTATTTTTCACTATTGACGTATAGAATAATTGTCCATGGTTAAGTGTAACTGGCAGAACTTTCTAACATACAAAATTGATAAAGTTTACAATAATAAGAGAAAAAAAAAGAACAGACAAAAAATATTTAGCAAACAATATATGAAAAGCAAACAGTAATAAAGCAAAAAGTTCACAGACTAAGAATGGTGTTGACACACAGAATTTATACAAAGAAGTGATCCAAGTGTTCTGACTTCAAGACAAGTCAGATGAGACTGAGAAATGGCTTATCTTATTGGCTAGGAAGAAATCCCAGCATGCACCTGTATGTTTTGTCTATAAATTTGGGGTGGGGAACGTTTTTGCAGTCATTCCAATATATGATTGGAGCCAAAAGTTTCCTTCTATTATATAGCAATAAAGTGTTGCCACTGACACTTGTTTGAACATAGATTGCTAGTGAGCAAACACATTATTGAACTAAGTAGATAATGTGACCATAGAGAAAACATATATATAGAGGAAGTCACATGATGTCTTATGTGTTCACTATTCTTAGTCTATCCTCTATACTATACAGATCTCCATTTTTTTCTTTATCTTCTATTACTATTGAGACCACTATCCTCTATGCTATTTCACTATACAAATTACTATTAGTGTGAGTGATATTTAAAGGTATCTGACACCAGTATTGTTCAACGTGTTACAATAAGTTGTATCTTTGATTACAAAATCTCTATTACGTTTACATAGACAAAGTGACAATGAGTATTTGTTGGTATCACAAAACCTTCCTAACCTTGAAGTAGTGTGAAATTTCAACACCTTCACTATGGCTTTATTTTCTCTTCGAGTTACATGTGTTATCCGCTTTAGGTGTTGTTACTGTTGTCAAATGATATGGTTTCTGTTATTTAGTACAGTTCTTTGTGGACTGGTGCTACAGAACTGCTCAAAGGAGGATGAACTTTGCCAAAACACTCATGTTTTCAATACTCAAAGCCATTTTTAACCATTGATCTTAGAAAGCAATTGTATACAGGTAAGAGTTTAGATATTTCTGATCGGGTTTGTTACCATACAGGACATCCATATGAAAGACTCTATCTGATGAAACTATATAAGTTTTTCAAGTTAATGTTTTAGTTTTGTAGCAAAGTTGTTATGGGACCTTACCCATAATAACATAATGGACTATTCCATACGTAATAAATACTGCACCTCAAGAGGAAGCAGGGAGTTCCGTCTGGAGTGAAGTCCGTCAGAGCGAGTCAGTCAGTCGAGTCAGAGGCAGTCCGAAACAGAGTTGTGTTCAGACAATTACTACTAAACCTGATTGTTCGTACTAACACTTTTCTAACTCTCTGTATATATTCCTGTTTGTAATATATCTGTGTTATTCCATATCCGCCTTCGAGTTCTTTCTTTATTGGTTCTACCTTGGACTATCACCGTGGTACAACGAACCGGACCATAACAAAAGTGTTGGGCAAAACTATCTCTGGGTAGCCTATTCCATGTTTAATTTCCTTTTCTCCTATACTAAACTTGTTATAACTAATCTATACACCTATGTTTCTGAAGTGTCCCATATTTACTAATTTCACATCCTGTGATTGCATCAGATTTTTTTCACACCCAGACACTATTGTCTTGACTGTCGATTAATTGTCCTATGGCCATTGTCTGCAATGGACATTACTCCAAGGAGGCGTATGAAAATTGTAACACTGCAAGCCTTAGCCATGAGTAGACACACTGGCAAGCCTTAGCCATGAGTAAATCAAAGTACTATAGACTGGCCCAGAAACTTTCCTGATTTAAATCAAATCGAGAAGCTGTGGTCAGTCTGCAAGGAATGACTTTGTGGAATGGATATATGAAGTACTAACAAGTGCACTGGGTCATGTTTCATTGGAAAAATATGAAAAAAGTAAATAATTATGGAATTATTCGTTTTATTTCAATTAATTTGAATAAGGGTGTAGAGCTTCAGCTCAAGCTTCGCCATTATTATCAAGAACTTTATATACATATTCATTGGGCTGGCTCTTTTGCTAACAACTATGCATTCTGTCTTTTTGCAATTGATGTTTATTCCTTTCTTCATGCTTTCTTTACTATCTTTGGTATGTGTTCTTGTAGGAGAAGGAAAAATTTGCATTGTTGGATTGTTCCTCTTTGCTAACAACCATGCATTCTGTCTTCTTGAAGTTGATGTTTAATCCTTTCTTCTCACTTATAAAGTCAGAAAAAATAGTTTAGTGTATTTGCTTAAAATTCATATGAAAATTATTAATCTGAAACATTCATTTTGACAAATATTTTAAAAAAAACTTGTACTAAATTTTTCAGAGTTTTATGGCACAATAAAATATGAGCAAAGAAATTGAACATTCATCTTTGTTTTTTTTCAACAACCAAACTCCACATTTTAGGCTCAAAGACAGCTAAATATGAAAAGAAATTCCCACAACTTAATTGGTGAGATATATATATATATATGGAAAGAACGGAAAGATTAAGAATCTACCATTCTTAGCATTTACTTTACTTAAAAAAGTGCTCACCATGATGTAAAGCAAAATATTAAAATGATATTTTTATTATAAAATATTTTACATCACTACACAAAATTTTCTGTTTCAAAACTAAAAATTGTTTCTCATCAGACATCCAACATCACCTGATGAGGAACAATTTTTAGTTCTGAAACATAGAAATGTTTTGAAGCAATGTAAAATATTTTATAATAAAAATATTATTATAATATATAGGGTGTAGCAAAAATATTTTTACAAACTTTGGGAGGAGTTTCCTCACACCAAAGCAAGGACAACAGTCCATATAAACAAATGTATGCAAATCCTTCATTTTTGTGGAATTGAGTTTATGGTAGATCCTGTTAAATATACAATACAAGATACATTCCAAAAATACTAATTACCATAGTTTGTGGTGCCACAGATCCTGTCTCAGCAACCCAAAGATAAACAGCAGTAAAGGTTGAATGTCTTGGCTGTCTTTGGTCCGGAAATGCAATCTAATACAGCAGTGTAGCCTCACATCCATTACCATTTGTGTGGACATATGTAAAAATCATATCTGCCTGCTCATGATATATCCTGCCATTGTTAAATAGAACACTTCTCAGATAACACTATTACACATGTTAACCTTTGAAGACAGACTAGCCCCAAATGTACACGAATGACAAATGTAACCTAGTCTAATGGCAATATGGTACTATCTACTGTAAACTTTCTTTAAACTTAACTAAAAAATAAAGGATCTGTGGACATACATTTATATGAAACTTTTGTCCTTGTTTTGTGGGAGGAAGCCATCCCCAAAATTTGTAAAAGCATTTCTGATACACCCTGTGTGTGTGTGTGTGTGTGTATATATATATATATATATATAATATAGTTTTAAAATGTGCTATATTTATGGGATAAAGTACTCAATATCAGAGATAGAGCGTATATAAATATAAAAGTGAACATTAAGTCAACACTCAGAGGCGACGGGCTGTTTCATGCTGGACGCAATCATCAGGTGGCCTGACGATTGCATATATATATATATTTCTCAAAATTAATCTGCAGAAAAAGACAATATGCATAAAACTATTTATTTATATATTTGTATACACACACACACATATATATATATATATATATATATATATATATAATAAAAACAGACCACTTCAAGATTCCATGTAATAAATTATTTCACCACAGCCCTTTTAAAGGACTGCGAATCATCAGACTTTACAAAAAGATTTTTTGTTTGGAAATAAAGTCTGATGATCCGCAGTCCTTTTAAAAGGGCTGTCATGAAATAATTATATGGAACCTTGAAGTGGTCTGTTTTATTTAAATTTTTTGCTCTGAATTTACATTGAGCTCTCTGGATTTTATCCTCCTTAGGTTTACAAATACGGATTACTTAGTTTTTCATAAACTATATATATATATATATATATATAATAGAGAGATAGAGAATTTTATCAATGAATAAATCACAAAGAAAGTAATATATAATTTTACATTTCTTTTGGGAAATTAAGTAGAAAAAAGAAGTGTAATTTAATGTAAACAACTCTATCAATATATATTTTTTAATTTAAATCAACAAGAAAATCCCTTTAATTACTCTTAAAGCCTGTATTTTGTAATTTCTATTTTTTTTTTTTTTATGATGAGAATAACTTTCCCAAAGATTCTCAAATGATCTGCCGAGAAAGAATGAAAACAAAAACCAAATTTGAATCCAATTTCGAACAATTATACTTTTGTTCATTCATTAGGTTTCCAAAAATTAGATTTTAGAAATTAAACCATACAATTTGATTATAATGGGTTCAGTGAAGAAGACCCTAAAAGCTATTATTTAATTTATTTCTTTGCAAGAATACTTGAGATGAAACGGTTTATACCATAATAAGAGGACCTTAACCAATATGGTGTGTGTGTGTCTATATGAAGGTGTATATATGTATGTTTACATTTATATATCAGTTTTAATCTTTAATGAATGAATTCTTGTAGATTTGCCAATATTTGATGAATAAAAATAACAGGCAAAAATGACAATGGTGATAACAGCTTGTATTAATCTATAGAAAATTCCTTTTTTTTTTTTTAATCATTTTATCCCAACCATGGCAATAAAGCCACTAAGATGCAAGTGGCTCCTGAATATGAGAAAAAAATCCTCATTAAAGAGAAAGAGCAATAAAAGAACAGAATTTAAGACAGAAGATAATGATAGACATTTTATTTAAATTACTGAAGATCAAACTTGACTGAAAAGTAAAAAGCCAAGAAAAAGCTCCCCAGGTGAGAAGAGTGAGAGAAGAAACTATTAGCATAGAAGTTATGGTTACGTTTAGTCATTTCAACAGTAAAATGACGAAACCTAGATGCCAATCTAGTACTCTGCTTAAATTTTTAAAGTTGAGCTACCAAAGAGGAAAGCTCATCAGAACAATTAGCATGAAAATTGTTATAGAAATGGTATAGGGAAGCAATGTTACAAGTGACTGAAACCAAGATGCCAGGTCAGGATCAATAATATTGCAGATTCTTTGGACTTTATCCATAATCTCTAAATACTTAGCAAAACACCAAACCAGATGTGACAGTAATATTCAATCTATAGATGAATGGTAAACTTATAAACGTAAGATAGATTCTGACAAGAAAAATTGTCTAGCACAACATGGTGAACCAACTTTCTTAGCAGTAGACTTAGAAATTACTTCAACAGGAGTAGAAGTTTATACTAGTCTCTACTATTGAAGAGAGAAAACAATAAAAAAACAAGAATTAAAAAGAATGAAGATAATGATTGACATCACATTTAAATTTTTGAAGATCAAACTTTGCTAGAAAGCAGCTCACACCTAGAAACCATCTAAGGTCCTCTCAGTTGCAATATAAACTGCAGATAGATTCTGTGGGTTGAACAGGTGTCTATAATAGGAATTCACTAGCCACCCAGGCAGATGGATGTGGGAAACAAGTAGTAGCTGTCTATAGAGATATGCCATGGACATTCAGGAAGTGGGCTATAATGCATCTTCACAACTTCCTATATTTTATTACATTAAGGAACTCTTGACTTTTTACTATCCTTTTGTCCACATCCTCCCAAATTCATTAAGTTGGTTACTTGCTGTTTCCACACATCAATCTTGCTTGTGAGTGTTATATTTTCCAGGCCTTCTTTCCATATTATGTGTCTCTTACAAATTCTAAGCATCTTTTTACTTGTTGATTCTATTTTCCTTAAAACTTGCTCATTGCTCAGTCCATGGTATTCTCAGTATCCGTCTGTCAAACTACATTTCTATTGCCCCTAAGCCACCTCTTTATTCTCAGCATTCATTAGTAAAAACACACCTGTATCACTTCAAGTTTCTTTGCCTGAAAAGACATTGTCTACCATATAAAGAGAGTAGATATTACGTAACAATATTTCCCTATCTCTTAATACTTTGCTTACTTTCTGGAAGACACTTTCCCTATTCCCATATGCCTGTACAGTTCAGACATCTCTTTCTGATTGTAAGTATAAGTTTACTTGTGGTTTGTATCATCCTTAAGACTTCCTCATTGCTCTCATGTTCTGTTCATAGTATTCATAGCATTTGTCAGTTGAATTACATCTGGGGCTTCAAGTCTCTTCTTCATCTGTGAGGAAACTGTCCAGCATTCACTGCTATATAGGAGATTAGATATTATCTAGCAGTTCAGTATTTTCCAACAATATTTCACTTTCTCTTAATACTTTGCTTAGTTTCTGGAAGGCATTTTTCCCTATTCTTATGTGCCTTTTGATTTTTGTCCCACATTTTCTGCTCTCTGTTATTACCCTGTTAATACAATTCCTAGATATTTAAATTTTCATACTAAATAAATTTTATTATCTCCAAATTCTAGTTCTCATCTTGGGCTGTTCCTCTTATTGACAGCCATAGTTTCCATCTTCTGACAACTGATAGTCCTTTCTTCTCACTTTCTTTTACTACATTCAATTCCTTGTTGTCATCTTGGGCTTTTCCTCTTATTGACAACCATACATTCTGTCTTCTTAGAATTAATGGTTAGTCCTTTCTCCTCACTTTCTTTTACTACCTCCAATTTGTAGTTTTCACCTGGGGCTGTTCTTATGTTAAGAGTGTGTCCACCAATAATAAGTCCTGGCAGGACATCTAATTCTCTCAAGATTACTTTATTGTAAAAGTTGAATAAGTCTAGTGAGAAGACATATCCTTGTTTTATACCCCATTTATTTTTGTGTTTTTACTGAATTCATCCGGCATAAGTTCTAGGTTTTCGAAAAAAAAAAAAAAAAAAAAAAGAAAAATAATATGAGATATTTGCTGTTTGCCATAAACAAATTATTCCTTAAATGTTGCTTCTGACTCCACAAATGGGCACAATTAATTGAGTTTCATTTCATATCAAATTAATGTACTCAAAAATATTTTGGAAAATAATCTGTAATTAATACAAAATCCATTTAGTTATTTCACTAATGGCTTCTGATGGCAATTTCCAGAATCTCTTGGGAGACAAGAATAAGGTTATCTTTATTTGTATAATATTCAGACTTGATTTGGGGGTTTAAATGTAAACCAGGATATCTTCAGTTCAACCCTTCATGTCAAATAAGTGAAGTAGATTACTCATGATTTGGTTTAAATGTCAAGAATCTTTGGCAGTGGTATTGATGGTGGCAGTCAGGGTGTTGGTATGCGAGTGGTGGTATTTGTAATAATTATGCTAATAGAGGTAGTTTTAGTAGTTATAATGGTAGTTGTGATATTTTTAGTTGCTGTGATGATTATGGTGGCCATAATGGTTTTTATAATGGTAGTGGGAATCTTTGTGCTGTTTGCAGTTTGTTTTTTGTCCTGGCAATGGTTTGGTGGTAGCGATGTTTGTAATAATGTTAAGGTATTGGGTTTGTGGTGGTGGTCATGTTTTTGTGATACTAGCAGTGGGGTTTATGGTGGTAGTGGTGGTTTTAGTGGTGCATGGAGTTGAAGATGGCCATGGTTGATGTGGCAGTGGTGGTGGTATTAGTAGCAGCTATAATATTAGCATTAGCAGTATAGTTTGTAGTGATAGTATTGCCATTGGTTGGAAATATGCCTTCTTGTATGTACCATCACCCTCCAGGATATGCTCAATCATGGTCCTCCACATCTTCCTATCCTTTGTCCCTCTGTTATACCGGAACATTACCCATTCTATTATTAATAGACTCTCCCACACATAATAAGTAGTAGTAGCGGTTGCCAGTTGAGCTCAGTGGAGTTGAGTGAGTGAGTCGATGTCGGACATTGAAGTATCAACCACCAAAACTAGATTGCTGCGTCATTAACTATTATTTCAAGTTCCTAACGTTTTGTACGTCGGACCTAATTTAGGACCGACTTAGTGAAATACAAGCCTCCACTGTGAAAACTACTCTACAACACCCTTTCACCTTCAACATATCCTGTGAATATCAAACTTACTTTCTTCATTCTGTTTCTCAAAAATTTCAACTCTCTCTTTCTGATTGTAAGTAGACATTCTTTTGACTTCAACTTTTCTTAAAAATTCCTTATTACTCACGTGTTCCATCCATGGTATTCTCAGCATCCTTATGAAGAACCACATTTCTGTTACCTCATGTCTTTTCTTTATTTGTGAGAAAATTTTTCAGCCTCCACTGCCATTGGTGGAGGATTTATGTGACATAGCAGTAAATATACATTATTTACATTATTTGGACTATTGTACTCATCTTTGTTGCCATATTTATTACAACGTTTCGGCTGTTGTATTCTCTGGCCTTCTGGTGGTTGGAATGTTGAAGGACACATGGCGCAGTGGATAAAGGCATTGGTTAGATCCAGTGACAGAACCCAAAGAGTGTGAGTTCAATACCCAACTAAGGCAATGGAGAACATTAACAGGGAAAATTAACAGGAGATAACTGATAACTGACTAAAACTCTATTAAACATGGCACATGGAACTAGAACAGTCTACCCCAGTGAGTGAAATAAAGGGTTCAGTTCGACATTCCAACCACCTGAAGAAGGTTGGAGCATACAGCAGCCGAAATGTTGTAATAAATATGGCGACAAAGATGAGGACAATAGTCCAAATAATGTAAATAATGTACATAATACCTCATCTCAGAAATATAGACAGCAGCAAATATGTACTTAACATTACAAGACTTGCAGGGAGAATGGTGAATTATAAAAGGTAAGGTTAGTGTTTGACAACAAAATTCACAAGAAAAGAAGACTTGGCTCCATGAAAACCATACCCAGCTCAATCTTAGGGACAAAGAGAATATTTGTATCAAATGGGAATTATTTGCCATCAGCATAATAATGAACAACAAAAATGAATGATCAACTTAGCTAGAAAAAAAAATTAAATTTATACTAAGTTTTTATTAAAAATGCAATTATATATATTTATACTGTGTAGCAGAAATACCTTCCACATTATGATAGGATATTAGTGGCAGTGGTGTCTTCAGTGGGAGGTGTTTAGTCATTTTTTTTTATTATGATACTATACTTACTATTATGTGAGGAAGTATTTCTGCTACACCATGTATATAAGTGGCAAAGCACAATTCTGATTATATTGTATTTCTTTACTGGGGAATTAATTCAATCTTGTTGGCTCCAAAAGACACTACAGATATTTCACGCAAAGTAATTATACCAATTATACATATAATATACCTAATGTTTCAATAATGTTTTATTAATTTCTGATAATTAATATTCCGTTTGGTTTTACATATCTACAATAAAATAATTTGCAATGAATTTCTATACAAAAAGTGATTACATCAAATTTCTACAGTAAAAAAGTTTGTAATGCACTTCTGTAGTAAAATAATTTGCAGTATATTTCAATAGTAAAGCAGTGTGTACTATAAAACTCACTATACCTACATACACTGTAGTAGACCACTCTCCACACCCTTCATGTTCTATTTTTAATCACATTTCAGCCACCAGACATTCTAGCTGGTTTCTTTCTTTTAACATATTTCAGCCACTGAATCCTTCAGCCCTTTTCTTCATCTTGTCACATTTCATCCATGGCTTATGGCCACATCACATTTAAACAGCAGTTCTATGATCAAAGTTAAGCAACCTGGATGGGTGTTCACTTGGGAATACCAGGTGCTGGAATATTGGATGTGTGAGTGGCATAATCAGAGAGCTGAGTTTCAATTCCAGATTGGTTTGTTGTATTCACTTATGCATCACTTGGGAAAGGTATGAATCCACCTATTCTCCTCTTCACCTATGGGTTAATTAGTAAGACTTGTATCATTAAAACCATTATCATCTCAAATGAAGACATTGCATACAAAATATTTATATATTAATATATTATATTATTTATATTTGAGCATTAAAAGGACCCATAGATGTGTCAATATGCCACTAAGCAAAAGCAACCCACCAACATTTCAGCCACTTTATATTCCAGGTGATTTTCTTTCTTTTATGACAAAAATTCAGCCACTGTATATGCCAGCTATTTTCTTTTAGTTACTTCTTTGTGTGGCCTTTATCAAAATGTTTCATGTAGCAGTGAAAACATTTTGATAAAGACTTCAATGGCACTAATGTCATAAAAGTGTGCATCTTATATATTTAAGTTTTACTAAAGCTAATCACAGTACTGAGTGTTCTTTACAAGTAAAAAAAGTGATGAACACTACACTATTTGTCTTGAAATAAACAACACCCTGATGATGGCATTATGCTTATGTCAAAGGTACTCAGAATAAAATAATATGTATCAACACAGTAATTTTCTCTCTTCCTTGAATAATGACACCAAAAAGCTTGTCCGTGAATATGAAAGGATTCAATTGAAAATAAGTAAGCAAAAGTTGTCTAAATTATTCAGTGAAACATGTCTCTTTCTCTCTCTTTCTATGTATATGTATATATATATATATATATATATATATATATATAATCAATTACAAAGTGTAAAAAGTTTTTGTCTAACATGTTTTGTCATTTAGAACTTTAACAAACTACACATGAAGGAGTGAGGATGATGAAAATTTTAAATTTAAATTTCAAAAAATTCTTTTTTATTTTAAATAGGTGTTTCGTTATATGATATATTAAGCAGAGAAGGTGTGTATTCAACATTTGATAATTTTACAGCAATACATACTTAAAGGTTTTAGGCAGTTTTGACCAACATTTCTTTTCATGGTTAGCCATAAGGAATTGCAAATGTAGGACTACCTTGCACTTAACCAAAATAATAAGAATAATAATATTATTAACAATATCAAGTTTTACAGAAACATTATTGACAATTATGTATTTAGTTAAATAACAAATAAAAATAATATGAATTTTGATGTTATATTCCATTTGTTGTTTGGTATTTTTCATTTTCTTCTTTGCTATTGGCGGCATTTTAGAATACTTTTGCTGCAATGCTGTGTTTCCTAAGTTGAACAAACTGGAGCTATTTCGTTTATGCTTTTTTACCTATGTATGACCAAAAATAAAATGCTTTTGACAAAAACCCTTAATGATTTCACTATAATTACATAACAATAATGTAATGATATTCCACAGACAGTATATTTCAATAGTAAAGCAGTGTGTACTAAAAAACTAGCTATACCTACATACACTGTAGTAAACCACTCTCAACACCCTTCATTTGAGCGACAAAATTACAATAGACTAACCTCTTTCAATTGATATCTTTATTCCATCTAGTTAAATAAATTAAAGTGAATGATAAAAGTATTGTTAGTATTGCTATACTTGTCTTGTAAATGTGTACAGCCATAAACAACTGAACAAGAAACAACTAAACACCTTATAAACATAAACAATAGAAAAGATACATATTCACTATGTTTTTATTTTATAGTACAATACTAATATGTGAATATTAGATGCATTATTATTGGATGCAGTTAAGTAAAACGTCAGTTTTATCAAAATCATGTTTATTTTAAATACTTTTTTGATTACAGTAAATGGATATATAGTTTGGTCAACAAGTTAGCCAGGGCCAGCAGTACATACACTAATTTTATATCTAGTGTTTGACATGACTCTTTAACCCTAGAACACTAACCATCAATTAAAGTTACACCACTACTAACCATGGGTATATCATAGCCGATTTTGAAAATATCATAAAAAATATTAAATATAAATCTTTATTTGAAATATTTTACATGCAGCCACTTCAAACTTTGTACTTTGAGTTAACATTACTAGGAACTGAAAAACATATTATTTAGGTAAGAAAATCAGGTACTGAAAATTGTAATTAAAAATAGGAAAATTTGCGCTGGGTACTATATACCCATGGTTAGTGTTCTAAGGTTAAAATTAGCTTCAAAATTAAGTCTAGAGAACTTGCATGATATACAAGTATATATGATAAATAGATCTTTATTGCAGTAAATTGGGCATTTGCAAGGATTTGATAGTTAATGCAAACTTACAGCACCTTGTATTCCAAAACAGTCACCCATCTAGGTATTGACCAGGCCCAACATTGCTTAACTTGATTGTATGAGAATCAGTGTTTTTTTATGGAGGTGCTGACAACATCTCAGATTAACCAAAGAGCTCTTATTAAAAAAGATCTGTTGTTTATTCATACAGTGAGATTTCTGGGAGTAGGTCAGAGTGATAACTTTTCATCACCCGCTTCTATATATGTTTAGTTTCCTTCTTTTATGGTTGTGGAATTCTTCTTGATACAAAAACATCTCACATTGTAACAATCAGGAAAACTTTCATTTGAACCAATGTTTAAAAATACAATATAAACTTTCGACCTCCATGAAGGATTGATTCTTTTTAGACCATAAAAATGTAAGAATGGGAAACATTCTCCATGGATCGTGATTGAGCCAAGAGGCACTAAAGGTATTAATAATGATGTATTATATGGTTAATTAAGGAATAATTTCTTTTATTACCTATCTCAATTTTTTCCTATCTGTCTTAATCTATCATTGAAATTATATGTGAATGCATAAAATCTTATGTTATACATACATACATACATAAGCAGGTTTGGCTAAATGATTTAGACATATTATGTCTATTTTAGTTTTAATCCTCAAGTCTACGTAATATATATATATATAACACTGAATATGGCAGGCAAGGAAAATTTAATTAATTTTTTATTTAGTTCTTTATTTTTTGTTTAGTTATTTTCCTTGTCTGCTATATTTAACAAAATATGCTTAAAAGAAAGGCTTCTATGCAAATGTACATATATATATATATATATATATATATATATATATATATATATATATATGGTTACAGCCATATTGAAACATCAGCTCTCATATGGTCACTGAAATTAAGCAACGTTGTCCTGTAAGCTTGGGTGTGCAGGTGGTGTAATAGATAACAGCTATATATATATTATATATTATATATATATTATATATATATATTATATATATTATATATTATATATATATATTATATATTATATATATATTATATGTCTTCAATGAAACAACGTATTGCATCTGACAAATGTGGTTATAACCATTATTGGCAGCTCCGCAAGAGTGTACTGAACAACATCAAATCCACAATACCTCCTCTATTCAACCAATTTGAGGTTCTTACTTCCTGACTGAATGCTTTGCTTGACAATTCTTAATCAATTCAATGCTTAACTCATCCAGATTTTTCCCCCTAGAACTGAGTCCCTATTGAGTGAGATAAGCATAACCTCATCGATGGTACTGGACATCATCTCTAAATTAGACTCTCAAAAAGCTAGTGGCAGGGATGGGATACCAACAGTTGTCCTGAAGAAATGTGCTCCTGAACTGGCCCGAGTCCTCTCCAAACGATATAACTATTGCCTCAGTAACTCTTGCTTTCCAACCTGTAGGAAGTTGTCATCTGTTGTCATTGTTTTTGAGAACTTTGGAGAGAGACGCTTCTGTCCCCTCTAACCACTGTCCCATCAGTCTTCTACTACTCTTTCGCAAAGTCCTCAAGGTTTTAATCAACACTAAAATGGTTAAGCAGCTTACATCCCATGATCTGCTCTCTGACAAGCAATATGGTGATCATGATCATTACTGAATTTGTATCTCAAGCACTTGACAATAACAAAGAATCTCGAGCTGTGGCTCTTGATATCTCTAAAGCATTCAATAGGGTTTGGCATGCCGGTCTTCTTTGTAAGCTCCAGGGATACAGAATTATAGGATGATTATTTAACTTAATACAATCATTCCTGTCAAATTGTGAACTGAAGGTCATCCTAAATGGGTTCTCCTTCAGTTCCTTTCATACAAACACTGGTGTTCCCAAGGCTCTATCCTGAGTCCTACACTGTTTCTGATCTTCATAAATAATCTTCCTGATGTCATCAGTTCCCAAGCAGGCATCTACATAGACAACACTACTGTTTACTCCTGCCTCAATAGTAAATCCAACATTGTTGTCAAAACCCTGTCATCTACCGCAAGGAAAGTTGGTTCTGTGTCACGCTAGGTTTTTCTCACCTGAGTCCATCCTACAAATCAACCATTAGTCCTTGCATCGAATACTGCTGCCATATATGGTCTGGTCCCTATGTTGCTTATCTCGAGGTCCTTAACAAAATCCAGAGAAACATATGCAATGTGATATGTCCTAATCTGGCATCTTGTCTATGGTCTATCTCTCTCACAGACATGCTGTGGCTACTGTCTGTCTTTTCTAGAAGTATTTTCATTGCAACTGTTTTCACAAAATAACTTCATTGGTTCCCAAACTGCATGAATTTAAGCATGCTACGAGGTTGTCATTTCTATCCAACCCTTAAACTGTCAAAACAGTTAAATGTAGCCATCTCTTCTACTCCAACAGCTTAATATTTTGCACTTCCCATTAGTGGAACTCCCTTCTTCCTAATTGCTTCCCTGATAGCTATACTATTCAAATATTCAAATGTAATATCAATTGACATCTTCTGATTCCTTGATCCTGATCCCTGTCTGTATCTATATCCTTTCCTCAAAGACCCCCCCCATCTTTACTCCTGCTCTCACTTTCTCCCTTGTGTGCTGGTGATACTCACACTTTGCTTGGGGTGAAATGCTTAAATTTTACACACACACACACACATATATACATATACACACACACACATATACACATATATATATATATATATATATATATATATATATATATATATATATATATATATGTGTGTGTGTGTGTGTGAAATTGATATTTGAGCATGCATTGATGTCTGTAAAAATAAGGAAAACAGAAACAAAATATGACTGAAAGAGGAGATTTAGAAACACTAAGTACAGAGAGCAAAGGATTAAGGAGAGAGAGAAAGAAAGAAAGACAGAAAGAAAGGAGGGAAATGTTACCAGTAAGAGAGAGAGAGAGTGAGGGAATAGCCATCAATGAGAAATGAGAGAATGAAACGTAACAAAGAGTGATAAAGAAAGCAAGAAAAAGATTGTGGAGAAAAATCAGGGAGATAGAGAAGATACCAAAGAGAGAGTGAAAAAGAGAGATAGATAGATAAAAATAGATAAAACTAAATAGATAAAGATAGATAAAAGAAGATAGATAGATAAATATAGGTAAAACTAGATAGATAAAGATAGATAAAGATAGATAGATAAAGATAGATAAAAGGAGATAGATAGATAAAAGTAGATAGAAGTTGATAGATAAAGATAGATAAAACTAGATAGATAAAAGTAGATAAAGATAGATAAAACTAGATAAAAGTAGACAGATAACGATAAAATTGATAGATAAAAGTAGATAGGTAGCAGAAAGAAGATGCCATAGACAAAGTGAGAGATACAGAAGAGAGAGAGAGAGAGAAAAAACCCAAAAAACACTGAGTGAGAGAAATAGCAAACAGAAAATATAATGAATATTTTTATTTAATTTCATTAGATATTAGTTTTATACCTTGTACATCATAATTAGTGATTTTTATGTTTATTATATTTTTGGATATTTTTAAAAAATATCTGTTTGATGAATATGCCATTTATTTTTTTTTTTTTGTATTTTTTAAAATTTTTTTTACCAGCTCCACCATCAAATATCAATCCTCCTCCTAAGATGGTTATTTCAGCAACACTTATAATCAGTAATTAAGACTAACAAATGAACTAAGAAACTTAATGACTATGGTGCCATTTGATAACAGACGTACTGCATTTTTGTCCTAACAAAGACTGACGCAACGAAGGACAGTCAGGATTATGACTTTTATCATTGATTTTGTCTTTTCAAAGAGAAATATTTGTTCACAAAATAATGAGTCACTTTATCTAATTGTTTATTAAATTTACAAAAAATAAAGAATTGAGACAAGACTCTTTGAAAAGCTGAATACAGATTGTACAACTGCAAATGTGAAATTTAAAACATGCAATTACACACCTTTTTAAAAAATCAATGTATAAAAAAAACAAAACATAAAAGGTATATAAAGTTAATTCTTTTATCTGTTTTTAAAAATTGTTCTTAGTGTTTTCATATATACTTTAATTTATTCTTTATTCACACTCATTCCATATTTTTATTATATATTTTCTATCTTTATACCACCTTTCCTTTTTCTTTTTACTTTCTTTCTTAAGTTCTTCCCTTTTTATCTTAACATCCCACCTTTTTGGCTCTTTATTTCCTTCTTTGGTTCCTTCTTTCTTTCCTTCCTTCTTTCTTTCCTTCTTTCTTTCTTTCCTTCTTTCCTTCTTTCTTTCTTTCCTTCCTTCTTTCTTTCCTTCCTTCTTTCTTTCCTTCCTTCTTTCTTTCCTTCCTTCTTTCTTTCTTTCCTTCTTTCTTTCTTTCTTTCCTTCTTTCTTTCCTTCCTTCTTTCTTTCTTTCTTTCTTTCTTTCTTTCTTTCTTTCTTTCTTTCTTTCTTTCTTTCTTTCTTTCCTTCCTTCCTTCCTTCCTTCTTTCCTTCTTTCTTCTTTCTTTTTCTTTCCTTCCTTCTTTCTTTCCTTCCTTCTTTCTTTCCTTCCTTCTATCCTTTCTTCCTTCTATCTTTTTTCTCCTTCTTTCTTTCTAAATTCTATTTGTTTTTCAATTGACCTCCTCCTCCTTTTTGTTTCCTTCTACCCTCCTCTTTTTCTCTTTTTCCTTTCAATTCTTTTACCTTTTTACCTTTGTATTTTGCCATTTATAAGAAACCTGGATTTTCTCACCAATCTAATTATAACTTCGCCTTTAGCAAGTCTCTCTGAAAGTGGCTGCGGAATTTTCAAAAAAGATGATACAAAGAGAAAATTATAAAAGAAGACAAGAGTTTGGAAAATGTGGCAGAGATCTTGAGAAATGTTGAGAGTGAGAAAGAAAGAATTATTAAAGAAAAAATAAAAGAAAGGGAATAAGTATGAGGAAAAGAAAGAAAGAGTAACAAAGAAAGAGAAATATGTATAGTAAAAAGAAAAAAAGAGTAACAAAGAAAGGGAATGTGTATGAGGAAAAGAAAGAAATAAAGGCTAACAAAGAAAGTATGAGAAAAAGAGAGAAACAAAGTAACAAGGAGTGTGAGGAAAAGAAAGAAAGAAAAAAAAAGGATAACAAAGGATAACAAGGAAGGATAACAAAAGTGTGAGAAAAGAAAGAAATGGAAAAAAAAAGGATAACAAAAGGAGAAAGAAAGAAAAAAAGAAAAAAAGAAAATAACAAAGTGTGAGGAAAAAAGAAAAGTGAAAAGAAAACAAAAGGAAACAAAGAAAGGAAAAGAAAGAAAAAGAAAAAAGAAAAGAAAGGATAACAAAGAGTGTGAGGAAAAAAGAAAAGAAAAAGAAAGAAAAAAGAAAGGATAACAAAAAAGAAAGAAAAAGAAAAAAGAAAAAAAGGATAACAAAGAGTGGAGGAAAAGAAAGAAAAAAGAAAAGAAAAAAAGGAAACAAAAAGAAAGAAAAAGAAAAAAAAAGAAAAAAAAAGAAACAAAAGGATAACAAAGTGTGAGGGAAAACAAAAATTAGAAAGAAAAAAAAGAAAAAAGGATAACAAAAAGAGTGGAAAGAAAGAAAAAGAAAGAAAAGTGAGAAAAAAAAAAAAGGATAACAAAGTGTGGAAAAAAGAAAAAGAAAAAGAAACAAAGAAAGGAAAACAAAAAAAAAAAAGTGACAAAGGAAAAGAAAAAGAAAGAAAAGAAAAAAAAGAAAGGATAACAAAGAGTGTGAGGAAAAAAGAAAAAAGAAAAAAGAAAAGAAAGAAAGAAAAAAAGAAAAAAGGAAAAAAAGGATAACAAAGTGTGTGTGAGGAAAAAAGAAAAAAAAAAGAAACAAAAGAAAAGAAAGGAAAACAAAAAAGAAAGAAAGGATAACAAAAGTGGAGGAAAAGAAAAAAAAAGAAAAAGAAAAAAGGAAACAAAGAAAAAAAGAAAGGAAAAAAAAGAAGGATAACAAAGAGTGTGAGGAAAAAAAAAAAAGAAAAAGAGTGTGAGGAAAAGAAAGAAAAAAGAAAAAAAAAAAATAACAAAGGATAAAAGAAAAGAAAAAAAAAAGAAAGGATAACAAAAGAGGATAACAAAGAAAGAAAAGAAAAGAAAGAAAAGGATAACAAAGAAAGAAAAAAGAAAAGAAAAAAAAAGAAAAGAAAAGGAAAAAGAAAGAAAGGATAACAAAGAGTGTGAGGAAAAGAAAAAAGAAAAAGAAAGAAAGGATAACAAAGAGTGTGAGGAAAAGAAAGAAAGAAAGAAAGAAAGGATAACAAAGAGTGTGAGGAAAAGAAAGAAAGAAAGAAAGAAAAAAACAAAGGATAACAAAAGAAAGTGAAAAAAGAAAGGGATAACAAAGAAAAAAAAAAAGAAAAAAAAAGAAAAAAAGGATAACAAAATTGTTGACAAAGAAAAAGAAAAAGAAAAGAAAGGATAACAAAAAAAAGAAAAGAAAAAAAAAAAGAAACAAAAAAGGATAACAAAAGAAAGGATAACAAAAGTGAGGAAAAGAAAAAAAAAAAAGAAAGAAAGAAAACAAAGAGTGTGAGGAAAAGAAAGAAAAAGAAAAAGAAAGAAAGGATAACAAAAGTGTGAGGAAAAAAGAAAAAAAGAAAAAGAAAGAAAGGATAACAAAGAGTGTGAGGAAAAAAAGAAAGGATAACAAAAGAAAGAAAAAAAAGGAAAGGATAACAAAAGAGTGTGAGGAAAGAAAGAAAAAGAAAAAAGAAACAAAGGAAAAAAAAGAAAGAAAAGAAAGAAAAGAAAAAAAAAAAGGATAACAAAGTGTGAGGAAAAAGAAAAAAAGAAAAGAAAGGATAACAAGGAAAAGAAAAAAAAAGAAAAAAAGAAAAAATAAAAAAAGAGTGAAAAAAAGAAAGAAAAGAAAGAAAAAGGATAACAAAGAGTGTGAGGAAAAGAAAGAAAGAAAGGATAACAAAGTGTGAGGAAAAGAAAGAAAAAGAAAAAGAAAGAAAGGATAACAAAGAGTGTGAGGAAAAGAAAGAAAAAAAAAAGAAACAAAGGATAACAAAGAGTGTGAGGAAAAGAAAGAAAAAGAAAAAGAAAGAAAGGATAACAAAGAGTGTGAGGAAAAGAAAGAAAAAGGATAACAAAGAGTGTGAGGAAAAGAAAGAAAAAGAAAGAAAAAGAAAAGTGAAAAAAAAAGAAAAAGAAAGAAAGGATAACAAAGAGTGTGAGGAAAAGAAAGAAAAAGGATAACAAAGAGTGTGAGGAAAAAAAAAGAAAAATACAAAAAAGAAAAAAAAGAGGAGGAAAAGAAAAAAGAAAAGAAAAAAGGATAACAAAGGATGAGGAAAAAGTGTGAAGAGGAAAAGAAAGAAAGAAAGAAACAAAGGATAACAAAGAAAGAATGAGTAAAAGGAAAGAAACAAAAGGTGACAAAGAAAAAATGGCAGAAAGAAAAGAAATAAAGGATATGAAGAAATGAAAGAAAGAAGGGGAAATCAAAAAATGAAAAACAAAAAGAAAAAAGCTTATATATATAAAAAAAGAAAAAACTTAGAGAAAGCAGAGATAGGAAAGAACTGTGCAAAAAGAAAGAAAGAGGAAGGAAATGCAGAAAAAAAGAGGAAAAGTAATTAAGAAAAGGAAAATAGAAAAAGAGTAAACATACAATATAAGAATGAGAAGCAATAAAAGAAAGTATAAAAATAAGAGAGAAAAAAATGAAAAAGAAGATAAAAAGATTATAAATAAAAAGATTTTGTGGAAATAAAAGAAAAAAATTACTGAAACTAGAGTGATCAAAAAGTATTGACAAGAAAAAAAGCAGGAAATAAAACAATGGATTCCAGAGTAGAATAAAAAGAAAATAAACAAAAGAAGAAAGTG
>CAHIKZ030000695.1:710000-715000 GCA_903632075.3 Acanthosepion pharaonis | reverse complement strand
ATATATAAAAAATAATATATAGTTTAAAAATATATATAAAAATACAAGTTTAAATATATATATATACATATATAACATATATATATATATACATTTTATATACATATATATATATATATATATATACATTTTATATACATACATATATATATATATATATATATACATATATATATATATATATATATATATATATATATATATATATATTTATATACATACATATATATATATATATATATATATATATATATACATATATATATATATATATATATATATACATTTTATATATATATATATATATATATATATATATATATATACATATATACATATATATATATATATATATATATATATATATATACATTTTATATACATACATATATATATATATATATATATATATTTTATACATACACATATATATATATATATATATACATTTTATATACCCATATATATATATATATATATATATATATACATTTATATACATACATATATATATATATATATACATTTTATATATATATATATATATATACATTTTTTATATACATTATATATATAGTTTAATTTTTTTTTTTTTTTGAGTGATATTTGGGAAACCGTTGCTGCAAATTGGCCTTTCTGGTGTAGGACCATCTGAGTGGGTACTGAGACTTTTGAGTCTAACCATCAGCATGAAGAGGATCTGTGACATGCTGTCAAGAAGCCCCAACTCACTCAGCCACTTCCACCACCACAATCCTCTGTGATGCCTGCATGCAATTCTTCAGTAGTAGACTAGGCCTTCACAGCCATCTCCATTACCCCCACCAAAGGGGAGAAAGGGAATTAGGAATGAGGGTGATCATTCGGATGCAAACGTGTGCCAACTACATCTATTTATTAAGTTTCTTATCTTCAAATTATTACATAATTGGTTTTGGTATCATAGTTTAATCATGTTTTTGTTTTTTTATATTAGTTTATATATTTTATTATTTGTGTTACTGTTTATTTTTCCAAAGTTAATTTGATTCGTTAATCTATGATATGGTTTGGGAAATTTTTATTGATTTATATTTGTTTCATATTTTGAAGTTTATTTGAAAATATTAAGTCTACTATACTTAGTCTTAAATCTACTATACTTAGTCTTAAGTGTATAACAACACAGGAGGGGGATATTCATTTTTTGAGAAAATTTTCCAAGGTCCCCTCCCACTAAGCTTATTAATTTTATACTCTTTGGCCTTATAGGATTTTCCAACCCTCATTTTTATTTAAACCCCTACAATTTATTTATCCATCCTGGGTATGACAAGAAATACATCTGTTCCCTGGTATGATAATAAACGACATCCGGCAGCAAGGCCTCAAAGAAACCAAATTCTCAACAAAAACACTTTAAAAATATACATCAATAAAATCTGATCTACAAACTTATTTCTTACAAAGAATAGATATTCTAATCATACAAACCTATCCAAAAAATCTTGTCAGCATTAAATAACCCTTTGAGATTTTGATATGCTGTAAAACAAAATAAACTGAACCATTTATTTATATTGGGAAAAGTTCTAAACTGCACTGTTACTTATTAAAACCTACCTGGTATTTAACCTGTCAGTGTACTAGATTATTTTTTATCTATAAAAATTTTTTTATCTAATACATACATACATACATACATTTTGAATGAATATTATTTTTTTTCCATTTATCTATATTGTTTATAAAGAATGTAGATAAATTTAGCTACATTAAAAAAATATTCTTTCAAAAATATTTTAAAACTACCAGCATCACAAAAAACTTTTTTCAATTTGTCATACTATTTTCTCAATACCATTTCTTGATAAATAAAATTATATAAAGTTATGTCATATATTTATATATATAAAAAGGTGTAACAGCAATATTGTTTGATTAAGCTTTGAACAGTTATATCTTAGAAATGATTAAAGATGTTTTACTGGAATTTTCCAATGTTTTAATAACACTATTAGACTCTACTTTGAGCAACAGAATGTATAATTACTCTCCAATTAAATCAATCATAAACGACAATGACATGCTCATTAATTAATTAATTAGCTAAGGATCAGAAGTTCAGGAAGTATTGAAATAAATTTCAAATATCTATATCTATCTATCTTTCTCTTTCTATATATATATATATATATAAAGAAATATAGTCTTAAGGTGTGCTATATTTATGGAATAAAGTACTCAATATCAGAGATAGAGCGTGTGTAAATATAAAAGTGAACATAGAAGTCAAAACTTAGAAGCGACAGTCTGTTTCATGCTATATGCAATCGTCAGGCCACAAAAATAAAAAATAGAAATAAAAAATAAATAAATACTATGTTGCTTAAAACCGAAAAGAGAAAATATACAAGTAAAATAAATTGACATTAAATTCATCCAAGTAAATAAATAGACAAACCAATCCCAAATTAAAAACTGTTCCCGCCAAAGTAATAGTTATAATGAACTACAACAACCAACCCCAAAATTGAACAAATAGCTTTAATTAAATTCTCAAACCAAAACAAAACTGTTAAATAATGATATAAACAAATTTTTACTATGTTAATAAATAAATAAAATAAGAAACAAAAATAAAAAATATAATTTGACCCAAATAAATAAACAAACGACTTCCGGTAAAATAACCACCATAATAGAATACCCACAATGCACCACTAACCCGTATATATATAAATAGCCGAGAAAAATAACAGCATATGTGGCCTGACGATTGCATATAGCATGAAACAGACTGTTGCCTCTAAGTGTTGACTTCTATGTTAACTTTTATATATATATATATATATATATATATATATATATATATATATAATTCCAGGATAATTTTCCAACATATTCAAGATGATCTTTGCCCTCTCTACCCTTCTAACTTCCTGTCCTGGAGTAACAAGGTGCCTCACACATTTTGGTTTCACATAAGATTACATTTTCAAAACTTTTTTTCACTGCTCTTTGGACTGTCATAGCTGAATATTATGGATTGAGTTGGATCTTTTCTAATTGATCTCTTTAGCTCTAAATTGAAATGATGATCCCTCTTTTGGTTTTGATCTTCTGATCCAATTTTCCTCTCTACTGTTCTGCCTTTTTTAAAATTATTCACCGTTCTTTGATTGTTCTTAAATGGAACTGAAGATGGAAGCCAGTCTATAAATGTTGGTACCATAGCAAAAAGTTGGACATTGAAGAACTCAAGGACAGAATAAAAGGTGTAATATCAAGCATTTCCCATGAAATGTGTGTCAAGAGACTAAATTGTACTGTTGATTGCTGGATTTGTGTATCAATCGTGCTGGTGGACAGGTGAAGACTGTTCAGTAAACTCTAAATAAATGATTCCTCTCATACCAGTGTTAACATAATTTTGACTCACCCTGTATATATTAATAGAAATAAACAGCTCTTAAAATGAGTCTGCTTTAGAAAAGAAAAAGTGCTCCATACTGTATAAAATGGCAGAGCTTTTCTAAATTATAAATTAAATTTCTGGTACAGTGACTGACCACTACTGTTAGTTTAATGCTCTCACACACTCATCAGGTGGTCAGCATAAAGGCAAAACTATTCATTACTGAAGCTTTTAAAGAAGGTAATTTCATGTTTCCTTCTGCTCTTCTTGCTTTCGATATGTCCTGTGAGTGCCAAATTCTCCAAGCCCTCTTTCCTCATTATCTGTCCTGGAAATTTCAACTGTCTCTTTTTTTTTCTAAATATAGAGTATGTTTTGTTTTCATTTTCTTTCCATTTATACAAACTCACCAGGTAGGTTAATCACTATATGTCTATATTTCTGATATATATTTTTTTTAACATACGTGTGTTAGCATGTGCAATACCCTGTCTTCATCAGCAGGTGACCAGGGGTTATATCACGGTTTTGGTGGCTATTGCGGGACCGCCACCACTGGTGCCACCAGCAACATTTGCCACCAGGCAGGGTATGAAAATAAGCTAATTGATCATTCCTCTTTGTAAATTCTCGTAATGAGATAAATAAAACAATTGTCCTCTTTGCAGCTTCTATCCACAACGAATAGAATAAGGTACTGTAATTATCTGTTGTCCTCATCTTTATTGCCATATTCACAACGTTTTGGCTGTTGTACACTTCGGCCTTCTTCAGGTGGACAAACTAAAGGGATCAGTTTGAAATTCCACTCACCTGAAGAAGACCAGAGTTGAATGGTTGAAACGTTGTGAATATGGTAATAAAAATGAGGACAACAGTCTGAACAATGTAAATAATATAAATAGGTCAATTTGTCATTTTCACCTTTTAATGCTTGGAAAATTTGACATGAATGTCAAAAATTTGAAGATTTCTTTCTTCATTATATTTTCCAGAAATGTTAAATCTCTCTTTCTAATTCTAAGTACATGATTTCTTTTTACTTCCATTTTTCTCAAAACCTTCTCCTGTTCCATCCATAGTATTCACAGCATCCTTCTGTAGAACCACATCTCTGTTGCCTCAAGTCTCCTCCTCATCAGTAAGGAAATTATTCAGCATTCTCTAGCACATAGGAGGTGTGACATTATGTAGCATTTGAATTAATTAACTTCTTTCTTTTTTTTTGTCTAAGAGTCCAAATAGATTCATTCAGTAAAATTATATTTCTAAAATTTATATTCAGTTGGTTTAAATGTCTCCATAAAATATTTTTGATAAATTAAAAAAAATAAAAACAAAGAAATATGAGTCAAGGCAAAAAAAAATTGAAACAAACTTAGCATTTTAATAATTCTCTATTAGCAAACCTGATTATTATATTAACTCAGTCTAATTTGGTTGTTTTATAAGCAAAAAAAATAACATAATATACCATGTGGACTTTCACTGACCATTCTGTCGTTACAGAGGCACCAAGCACTAAATGGCTTTGAAGAATTTTGATGAGGAGTAAAAAGAAATAAATAATTCTTCAAACCAAAAGAATGAGAAAAAAATCTTC
>CAHIKZ030000695.1:642500-707500 GCA_903632075.3 Acanthosepion pharaonis | reverse complement strand
GCACTTATCAATTTAGGATGGTTATTATTAATTTTACTGTTTAATGAAATGAAAAACAGCGATAACAACTCAAACATGTGCATTCAGTAAAAATAATGTTTATAGTAATAAGACTTAAGTTTGAATGCTTTGTAATAAATATATATATATATATATATATAGTGCCTACTTATTTTTTTTTACTGATCCTTGCCTGCTGTCTAATCTGTTTTTTGATGTTACAATGAAATTCAGCAAGGAAGGCATCATAGTTTTGTTTTAACCCAAGTACTTTTGATCTTTTCTAAGATCATCTTCAGGGGTAAATTACAAGAAAATATATTGTAACTTTGATAAAATCTGCACTGTGTTGTTGAAGTGATTTTTAAAAACACACACAAACATGCTCTGTTATAGTTATTCAATGAAACATGTTTGAATGAAGATGTACTGCCTAAATATACATAGTATATTGCAGCACTCAAGTTTCATGCCTGGAGTCAGAAGGGCATAAAAAAGCAGACAAAAATTAAAATATAGACTGCCTGCATCTCTGCTACATTCGTATGAGACATGGGTAGTCTATTGCAGACATCTGAAGGTACTGGAACATTTTCATCAACGATACATTTGGTCTGTGCTTGAAATCCACTGGATGTCTCACACCTCTGATACTGCTGTTCCACAAAGGGCCAATTCACTCTGTGTGGAAGAAATTATACACAAATATAGATTGTGATGGATAGGCCATCTTATTTGTATGGCAGATGACAGAATGCCTAAACAATTAATGTATGGAGAAATGGGGAAAAAGACCTCAGCACAAGCCAAAACTTTGTTACAAAGATTCCCTTAAAGAGTCAATTAAAGTGCAATATTGGTTTGGATAACTGGGAGACTAGCTGAAGACTGGGTTTCTTGAAGAGCTGGTATTGCTGATGGCATCAAGATCTTTCATGAGGCATCATAATATGCAGAACTGAAGAGAGGTCTTTGGAAGGGATGCCTGGCCATGTGCCCAATGCAATCGGATATGTCTGACCAAGGCAGGTCTGTTCAGTCACTAGAAATCACACCAACACCAATACCCTGTTGCATATGACAATTTCATAATGGCATGATTTGAATGCCCAAACTGCACTAGAGTGTGCAAGTCCAAGTCAAGCCTGATAATGCATATAAAATTACACATTGGAAGTGATGTTTAAAGTCATCTTCCAGCAGCAGGAGGAGATGATTTCATATGCCACATATATAACAAGAAATGCAGATTGATGGCTGACTTTATGAGCCATTGTCATTCACACAACAAATGAATGCAATGTTGTGGGCAGGGAGTTTAACTGATGGACTGGCCATGTCAGTGATAGTCATACTCGCTTTGTGAGTTGGCAGCCACTATACCATATATATATATATATATATATATATATATATATATATATATATATATATCGTATTTAACTCATATAGTATTTCTTCACTCCTTTGAGTTGACAAGGCCTACAAGGAAGTCTTTGTGGGCCAAAATAGCTATTCAAATGGAGTAATTTTGGATTTCTATCCTGTGTAATATATATATGTAAGCAATTATTTAATTGTGATATTGAATTCCTCAAAATAAAAAAACCTTCCTAAGGCAATAGTATATTTGTCAGCTTCAAATTATTCCTCTTGGGACCTTTACACATTTTCTCCCACTCTCTCTTTTATTTTCGATAGCAATCTGTATTGTGTTATTTTCAAATCAGCATCAATTGATTTGTCTCATTCTCCTTTCACTTAACCATGGTATTTCAATGACTATCTTTTTTTTTATAATGTAGTGTCCTTCAGATAAAGGTGATCGTGATTCTCCACAAATTTTACTTTATTATTTATAAATTGCAGTGCATTCTTGGGAAGAATAATGGATTGTTTTTTTTGTTGCCTTTTATTACACTGGTTGCTACACAAGGCTGGACATCCCAGTCTACACTGCTATTTAACCTATAGCTAAAAGAAGCATAGATGGATTCACACCTTTCGAAAGAGCATTGGTGGGAAAGTGAATGCAACAGACTTGAACGTAATTTGAACTCGGCTCCACAATTCTGGATTCCACACTGTTGTCCATCAGACTACCTACATGCCAGTCTTAATTTTATTAAAAGCCAAATGGGATCTAAACTTGGTCTGTAGTAGAGGCTGACAGTCCTGTGTGAACTGATATGAAAAATCTTCTCACTTGTTAATTGTGAATGTGACAGTCACACAATAGACAAGCTCATTTGGTGGCATTTCCCTGCCAATCATTCTGTTCATGCATACACAGTAGGGTTCCTTTAGATGGTTACAAAGTTATATTAAGCTTTTACAAATAATACTTGGGATATACAAAATGATTGGTTATGTTCCAAAAAGAATTCAGATACATATATTAGCTCCTGAAAATAAATATATTTAGTCGAGTACTGTGGGGAGAAAATCAAATTTGTAAACAGTCACTTGTACTGCTGATAATGCAAGACTCTCCCAATGGATTGAATCCTCTAGGTTATGAAAAAATAAATACACAAAAGTTTGCCTTTCTCTCTGTCAAGCATAGATAACCTAGAAGTTAAGATCTCTGACTGACAGCAAATCAGCCAGGTTTCAGTCCCAGATTGAAGCGATTGGATGTCTAGCCACACTGAAGAGCTGTGATACAGTGAAACAGTCTGTCTATGGATGATGGTTTGTGTATATATGTGTATATATATATATATATATATATACACACACACAACTGAGTAAAGATAAAAAAGAAAAAAAATAATTTTCTATTTCAGAAGCAAAATGAACCTACATGTAATTACATCATTTTAAAAATGAGATTAGATTTTTTTTTTTTTTTTTTTTTTGAGAAAGTAAGAATTCCTGGTGTTTTAATTAAGGCAGTTTAGCAGAGATCATGCCAAGTCATATATAATCACATTCATTTATTCTTGTTAATGTTCAGTAAGGATCGGCCACTTTCATTAAATATATTCAGTTGGTTGGGTTGGCTGGGCACTCACTATTATTATTGAGTTTAAATTGATTATCATGATTAGGCAGACTTTCTGGGGCTTAAAAAATATGTAAAAGAACAATTCTTTATTCTCTTCAGCTTCTATCTTCGTCTACCTAGAATTAATCTTCAATATTCATGCTTCTTATCTTTAACATTTAAGCCAATGAATTATTTGAAAGAATTAAGTATAAGACGTAATATTTGAGGTTTATTCTATTCATTCTCAAGATGAGTGCATTCAAATTTTACAAGCTGTGAATTGATTATCTATTTATATATGACTTGTAGATGTGTAAATAGAAAATAAGGTCATGTTTCTATATATTACTTATTTTAACAAACAAATTAAATGGTAAGTCAAGCAAATTATAGCATAATGTCAATAAATTAAAATATAAGGCAAGCAAATTAAAAGGTTATGGCCAGAAAATTAAAAATTTAAGCCAACAAGTTCAAAAATAATGCAAGCAAATTAAGATATTAGGTAAGCAAATTAAAATGACAATCAAACTAAAAATTAAGCCCAGCAGATTTAAAATAAAGACCAAAGAATAAAAATGTCAGGTATGCAAGTTAAAACATTAGGCTAACAAGATAATAAAAGTAAGGCTAGCAAATTAAAAAGTAAGGCCAGCAGATTAAAAACTAAGGAAGAATAAAAAAAAAGCAGGTATTCAAATTAAAAAGATGGTATCCTTGCAATAGTTCTTATAAAAATGTGCTTCGAATGCAAAGGGCTATAGAGAGAGCAAGAGTAAAGAGGGGTGTTTGAGGAAAGGATGAAGAGAAGGATCAGGATCAAGGCATCAGAAAATGTCGATTGACATTACATTTGAATATTATAGCTATCAGTGAAGCAAATTAGAGGAAAGGAGTTCCACTGTCTGTAAGGATGAGAGAAGAAGTTGTTCAAATAGAAGAGGTGGTTATATTTAACTGTTTCAACATGCAGATGGAGTACCAGTACTGTCTCCTGTTCTCTCTAAACACTACAGTAAATGCCTTGATGCTTTTTGCTTTCCTGCTTGTTGAAAATCATCTTCTTTAGTTCCAGTCTTTAAGAACTCAGGTAAACCATCTGATCCTTCTATCACATTGTTAGCCTTCTACCCCTTTTTGGCAAAGTACTAGATGATCCTTCTATCTGCCTGTTAGCCTTGTACCTCTTTTTGGTAAAGTACTACAGTCTCTAATCAACTCTGAATTGGTTAATCATCTCCCTTGCAATGTCTTCTTTCAGATGAGCAATATAGTTTTTGCTTCTTTAGATCAACATCTAATGTATTAACAATTATTGCTGAAAGAGTTTGTCAAGCTTTAAAAAAGAATGATGAAGCTTGGGCTGTTACTTTGGATAACTCAATACCACATTCAGCTCCCACAGAAGAAAATATTGAATGTTTATTTAAAAGCACAATAGAAGAATAGGAAATGTCTGTTTGAAGGTGCTCAATCATCATCACACCACATTATGATGAGAGATTTACACCAGGATTCTTACCTAATCCTGTTGTTACAGGAAATAAAGCCAATAGATTAGGGGCAGTGGGTAAACTTAGCTTGATGAATTCAAGAGCTAACAAATAAAGTTGAAAATTTTATTCCCCATATGAATCCTATAAATGCAAGGCCCAATGTGTTATTTTTTTCATAATTGATTGAATTAATTTCCATTTAATGATCTTCATTATTACATGAAGATAAATTAATAATATTGTCAACTTAAGGATAACAGTCACTTTTAAACCTATCACACATTTTGTTTAATGTGCATATAAAATTGAATCAATATGAAGATCACATTTTAGTTCAATGAAAATCCTAGAGAATGAAATATTACATGAAAAAAATTTTCCACTTTGTCATTAATTTTCCTGACATTGTTCTGGTATATAAAAAATTATGTATCATTTTCTCCCATATATTCCATACACCAGTTGCAAAATGGACGGAATTTTTGTTACGATCCGCTACAAATAGGTTCAAGGATGAACAAGTACAAAATGATTTTCTCCTCAACATTTCAGAAAGGTAGTAAATTACATAAATTTTGCATATCTAATATTCTTACTAACTTGAATTTCCAATCACAAGAGTATGACAAACTTCAGCACAGAGCTGACATGCAATTTATTGCCTGCCAATCAGAAATGTATACTGTGGAAAGTTGAAGCGGTAAAAATTTGGCCTTGTGAAAATAGTGAACTCATCCAAAAAGAAAATAGAAAGAAGAAAGCAAATAAAATGTAAATCCCAAATTTTTATATTCCAGAAATCGTTGAGATGTTTTATAAAAATTGTTTCTTTTTTTTTTTTTTGTTTTAATCCATTTTCTTTTCATGAAGACAGTTTTTCTACAACAGAAAATAGACTAAGACACAAGAATATTTCTCCTATTTTAACCGAGATTATCATTCCGGCTGACTACTTGATACAGTGTCCTTTTATTTATACCTGGTGTGTGGACATAGTAGTAGGTACAAACTATGTGCAAACAGAAAAATGCTTGGCTCTATTTGAAAGTGTGCTGTTTTTTAATAACTTAATAACTATACACATTTAAAACCTGAAACTTTGAAGATTATTAATTTGAGATCTCTTTTAAATACTCTGTAATCTTTGCCCTTCTCTGTAAATTATAAGCTAATTACATTTTTCAAAGTAGGTGTCCGTTCATTCGTAATATTGTATCTTATTTGTTAATCTTCACAAGTTGCTCCCCTTTGACACTCTCCTACTTAGGAAGGGATAATTTTACCTGGATGTGCTGAGCAGCCATTTTCGCCATATAATTTCTGTATTTCTCCATAAATTATAAGTTAGTTTCCACTCAGTTGAGATACTGTAACGTATTAATATTTTTCAATGAGATGTTTTTATTTTGTCTGAAACTGATTAATTAACAGACTATGTTCTAATAAGGTGTTTATTATAAACACCTTATTAGAACATTATTATTATATTTTGTAATGGGAGAGAGCTATGGTAGAAAGATTTATCCTCCTATTTCATTTCCTCCATTACGGACATTAATGTATCTGTGATATAATAACACCATAGTTCAGATGGAATGACTGAAAGAAAATGAAATGAAAAACATGCTTTGTTCTCAGAGACTTTTATGCTACAAAGAGATACAAATATGTATATACATATATACACATGCCCTACTCTAAGAATAATTTATCATATATATCTCCCACATCAAAGCAGAGTGTAAGGAGAAAAAAAAAGGAAGATTCTTACATATAATATTAAATTTCCAAGCATAGCTTAGATGTGGAACAAGGCCGAAAGTAGGGGTAACTCAGTGAGGATCAAACTCTCTACACAGTCGCAATTGTTCTAGCGAGACAAGCTTGCTAGCCATTACACCACGTTGAGGTGCCCAGATTCTTACATATAATATGGGGATACACCTGTGTCTGGAGAAGCCATGTTTACAGCTTCAGCTTCAAATGGGCTGCATTCATCTATGTCCAAGGTGAGGACATATCACATGAACGGGAAACAAGGAATCTTGGGTTTTTCCAAATTGAGGACTGTGAGCCGAAGTTTTATTTTATATCTGAGAAAGATATGTTCCCAGATAATAGCCCCTGCCTGGGTCATGAGGGTCCCTGGCTAAAGAAGACATCCTTACAGTGTAGTTACTAAAAACAAACTGAATTTGATTGCAGCTTTTATTACTGTATGAAGTGACATTATTAAACGGCCGTCACATTATGTGACTTATCTCCACCAAAGAGAGATGCCTTCTGTATTCCTACAATTTGAATTTGTTCATTTTGCCAAATTTTAATTTATATAGATTTTTAAAGTTTTTTCTTCAAAAATACTCTGATATTCTTAGCATTAATTGAATGTTTTTTGTTTATTTCTTATTCACTATTCATATCAGATACTGATATTGGAAATGTCTTTTTTTTTACAATAATATTCACTCTATAAAAAGGCCAAGAGCCCCTTAAATTAGAGGGTTACAGAGTAAGAGGTAACAGGTACAGTTTATGAAGATTAAGGATAATAGCTAAACCTAGACTCAAATAGGTTAAGAGTGTTGTGGTCAAGAAAACATCCTCTTGGGAGTCAATTCCACATAGTAGCAGTTAATGGGAAGAAACTGTTAGAGTGGAACTTACATTGCACCAGTGGAATATAAAAGGAATGAGGATGGTTCATTTGAGTCATTTACAAATTAGTCAGCATTTATTAATATCTATGATTATATAATTTAAAATCTTACATTCTGGGAAGAAAAAAGTTTTTTTTTTTTTTTTTTTTTTAATTTTACCAAAGATTTATTTTATGCTTTTCCAGATCCAAACTCATTTCATTGTACAGTTAGATTCTTCTTCTATGCATACTTTACCTATCTCACGTATATCTATATTGTATATATCTTTTACCATACACAATTACCGGGTGCGATGGATAAATTGTCATGTAAATTAAGCAAAAATGAAAATAACACTGATATCTCATTTTAACAGATATATTTACCAAAATTACTAAAAGATATCTTGAAATACTAAAGTAAGTTTATTCAATAAAATCATCATTGGCTTCAATCATGGCCTCAATCAAGATGGCTTCAGAATCTCCTGTATCTCTTCTGGATGGTCTCCTTATTTAAGTTAATGAATGCTGCCATAATCCTTGTTTTCAGTTCATCTTTAGTGTTACAAAGAGGTTTTGTTGGTCACTTGCTCAACTGCAACTCATAATAGTCAAGGGGGGTTGCAGTCTGGGTAGATAAGTGGCCATATATAAGGAGTGATGTGGTAGTAGAAATTATCTAGCAGCCATGACTGGGTTCTCCTGATTGTATGGCATGGTGCAGTCATGTTGCCAGACATAGAGTTTTTGAACAGCCACCCTCTTTACTCAGGGCAGTAACATTTCCTCAAGGTACTTGATTTTGGCCTCTGTGCTGAGCTTGAAGCTGTCAAACAATCACGTGGTCAAGATAAACACTCAGTTGTGGAGCAAGCTGAGTGAATACTAATTCAACATTGAGAAAGAGAGCTATTTATGGTGCAATGGAGCATTACATTATGCTAAAGTGGGATAGTCCATTGCTTGGGCTGTGATTGGCTGCTGGTACCTGAGTGGAAGTATTTCTATATAAATACCAGCTTGATTCCTCAGTTAGTTTGCAGGGTTTGCATTAAGTTAGAGGGCATTACACCTGTCTGGGCTTCTCACTACTTACATAGTATACCCACCCCCAGGTTTTGTGGATAATGCGACAGTTGTGGAAATTGCCTTGATTTGATAAGTTTTTGCCTTATTTGATTTAGTTTGCTAATAACTTGTTTGAATTTTTTCAGCTGTTCTTTTCAGTTTATTTCATTTTCATTTGTGCGCTTATTTTTCTTTCTGTTTAATTTTCTTTTGTTTGTTTTCATTTTTTTTTTGTTTGTTTGTTTTGATTTTTATACCTGTACTCGTTTTGATTTTTTTGTTTTTTACCCTTTTGTGTGGAAATGAACAAAAAATAAGTGGATAAAGACAGTCAGTATTTATTCAGCCGTGGTGGTTTTCCACCATGGCTGAAGATCCATTCACCGCCGGTGAATATACAAAATAAGTCACGGAGAAAAAAAATTGCCTGGCTAGAAAACAGGCCAAAAAAAGACCCCCATACTATGTGGAACAATCCAGGAGTATGAGAAATTCATAAAAGGGAATGAATTTATTACCATTCCCAAGCTCGGGATGCCATTACTGCAAGAACAATTTCCCTGCTGACCTCTGACGTAAAAAAGTCGCAAATTAATTGGGGTCTGCAGGGAAGCCATGGAAGAGGCAATTAAGAGCCTACGTATTGCACCCCAAATTTTGGCCAGAAGGACCAATGCGATGTGGGACATATTGCTGGCCACTGATCAGGAAAGGCGCCGTACTAACTACAGCGAAACTCAGAATTCAGACAGAGTACATGGGTACCCGTCGCACTAAAATAACAGTGCACGGAGTGCCCTGGGATATCTGTGAAGACAGAATGGGGCGTTCTTCACAAAGTATGGGCCGTGGATGATTCTGTAAAGAGCAAGGCTGAATAGCGACGAGATATGGTCCTATATGACCTTGAATCGAGACCTTTGCAGACGTCCCAAACACCTTAACGTGCGAAATAGACGGATGCTGGTGGTGGTTGAGGCTTCCGTACTGTTGGACTTGTGGCGTGCTGGGGCACATGTCGAAGGAGTGCCCCACAAAGAAGTCGTGGCACCAACAGCAGCGAAACGACAGCAGCAGCAGCAACGAAGGAGGCCCCAGAAGGAGAATGGAAGAAGGTGAAGGGCGGAAAGCTGAAGAAGCACCCACTACCTCTGGACGAAATGAGAGGTCTCCCCAAAAGCAGAGTCAGGAGCAGCAATTAAAGGGGGGAGAAGAGGCTGCCCCGAAACAACAGCAGCAGACTCAAAAGGAGCAGAAAAAGGCACAGCAGCAGGCAGAATCAAAACAGGATCTGCAAAACAAGTACAGTAAAAACCACAGCAAAGGCAGCAGCAGCAGCAGCGCCAACAGAAACATGAAAAGCAGCAGCAGGAGCAACAAGTACAGCAGCAGCAGAAACAGGTTCAGCAGCAGCAAGTGCGGAAATGGAGGTCGAGATCATGCCCCACCTCGCTTTCATCTCTGAAAAGATCCAGAGGGAAGACGAGGAAACAAGCCAACCTGAAGAAAAGCAGGCCAGTCAAAGTGAGGAGGAAAAGAATATGAGCAGAGGCCGGGCCACATCCGTTCACCAACGAAGAGACAATCAGCCAGACCCAGGAGCTTCCCTTCCTCACCAACTCGAGCTCCATCCCCCCCCTCTCCACTTCCCCTGCTAGTTTAGCATCCACTCCCCCGACTGTTCTACTTCTTCCCCTCCCCACCGTGCCAAGGAAAAAGAAAAGAAGAGGAGGGTGTTCCCCGAGTCAGAGAATATCTGTAAGATAGACGGGGGGAGCAGGTGAATAAAAACATTTCTAATCAGAGGAAGAAATCTTTACTTGCTCTGTTATTGAAATTAGATAAAGTAGATGGGGAAAACGGTTTGAGGACCCGAGAAACTTTCCTGAGGCACCTTCACATGTGTCAGAGACACAGGTAAATACCTGAAAGTGTGGGATCACCTGTTTGAAGCCAGGGAGGCTTTTCCGAAAATCAGAATGTTCTGTATGGACGATCCATATGTTAAAAAGTTCAGACAATTTTGTGCGGGAGGGTCCCTGTTATTCCCGCTTATAGGTGTTTAAATTAACATTTGGCGGAATAGTCCTGGATGGATGGATGACGCCGGATCTGGGTATAGGGAGCCTGGGACATTCCGTCGGGGGTCCTTACCGCTGCAGATTCCGCCCCCTTTTTTACTAATTTTTTTCTTTATTTGCAGGCCTAGAAAATGGAAACCAAGTTAGAACGTTAAATGTGAAGGGCTTAAGGGATATCATTCTGTCCCTGGATGTGGATGTTGCCGATCAAGAGACACACTTTGTTTGCAGTGCCGATGCGTGGTGTGCTGGAGAACGACTTTGTCGCCTATTCAGCATATGGGGACCGGGTTTGCCAGAGGGGTTTCTTTGCTTGTCAGACGGACTCTTGATGCGAAGGTGGACCTTGTGCATACCGGTGCCGAGGGGTCGAGGATCGTGGCGATATTGCCGTGAAAAGTGGTTCGCCCGATCGTTGCGGTTTATGCGCCCAATGACCAGGAGGAGCGGGTCTCGCTTTTTTCGGCAGTTGGGGCCGTTCCTAGTTGATTCAACGCGCCTTGTTTTAATGGGGACTGGAATGCCATCCTGGACTCCAAGTTAGACAGGGGTGGGGAGCTGGGGGAGAAGGGGCGATCGTAGCCTGGTTGATCTGATCGGCGATTATGGTCTCGTCGATAGATACGGGTCGATCATCCCGGGGAAAATGTGGGACGTGGGCTCTTAATTGGCCTTCTGACAAGGTGGTTAGCTACCTTGACAGGATGTTAGTTAGAAGAGCCGACATAGATCTATTAGATTGCCCTACGTTCCACTGGGTAGGCTACACGGACCACAAACTCGTTTGTGCCTTGTTAGACCATAGGCCTAGAATGGCTGGCTACTGGAAGTTCAATCTGTCTTTACTGGACAGGCAGGACTTCCTCAGCAGCTAACTAGATTAGTGCAGCGGGAGCTAGTGGGGCGGTTATCGAAATAAGTGGTGGGAGAAGTCTTAAGTCTAGTATTAGGTCTTTCACCACTGATTTCAGCAAACGGCTCGCTCTAGATAGAGCTGAAAAGGTGAAGACACTTAAAGCTAGTTACACCCGGGCGGTGGCTGGGGGATCCCTAGAGATAGCCTTAGCTAGGGCGGCCCTGGATCGTTTGAATAGCGAGCGGTACATGGGCCAGGTAATTAGACATGTTAAGCAAGATGTCTTCCGGGTTGTGGAACTTGGGCGCAGATCTGCGCAGGGAAGAGGTTCGTCGAGGTGGCGATCGTTACATTCGTGAAGTCGAGTCCCCGGAGGGGCATAGCCTCTTCGGCCACTGGACACATGTGCGAGGCGTTCAGGCGCCATTTCGAGAGCCGGTTTACCAAGGAGCCTGGTCTCCGTGAGGAGGAGTTTCGTAGCTATTTGGCTGACTTTTCCGGCTTGCGCCGACTGAAGCGGCTAGCTGCGGGGAGAGATCACGGAGGGCAGAAGTCTACGAGGTATTGAAGAAGGTCGGCAGAGGCAAGTCGCCCGGTCTGGATGGTTTGCCCTATGAATTGTACAGAGGCTGTCGCACATCTTTGTTCGATTTTGACAGCAGTGTTCAACAACTGGTTTCGGTCGGGTCCATCCCCAATCGGATCACCAGGGGTGTGATCACTCTGTTGAAAAAGGGCAAAGGTGGTGGGGGAAGCTAGATGATTACAGGCCCATAACTCTGCTAAACACAGAGTTAAAGATTATGGCCAAGATCCTGCAGGAGCGTTTGCAGTCAGTTGCCGAGTCTCTGTTGGGACCTGAGCAGACTTGTTCTGTGAGGGGCCGAACAATTCAGAGCAACCTGCATCTGATCCGCACGATCATAGAGGGCGAAAAGACGATTTAAGAAGCCGCTGATCAATTTGGATCAGTCCAAGGCATTTGATAGGGTTGACCATCGCTACCTTGCTACTGTCCTGCAGGCCGCTGGATTCGCACCCAACTTCTGCCGCTGGATTAGCCTCCTGTATCGCTCCCCCAGTGCTGTGGTACAGGTGAACGGAAGGTTGTCGGACGCGTTCGTGCTGTCTAGGTCGGTTCGTCAGGGTTGTCCGCTGTCGCCTCTCCTTTATGCTTTGGCGTTGGAGCCTCCTTCGCCCGGCTGAAGGACGAGACCGCAGTCCGCCCTACGTGGAATCGCCGTCCCTGGAGGGTCTCGAGCCAGGGTTTCCGCGCAGTACGCCGATAGATCTGCTTTCGTGTCGTCCCGCAGCGACATTGAGGCGGTACAGAGGGCGCGCTGATCGGTACGAGAAGGTGACAGGGGCCAAGATAAACCGCGACAAGTCGTCCGCTTATGTTAGGTGCCTGAAGGGGGTCGATCTTCCGGCCCGCCGGTGGGACGGACGGTCCTGTCCGCATTCTTGGAGTGTGGTTTGGGCCCGACCTCCAGCTGGAGAAGAATTGGTCTGAAGTACGAGCAAAGGTCGATTTTGCGGTAAGATTTTGAATCGACGGAGGTTGTCCGTGAAGGGCAGGGCGGAGGTGTGTGTTACATACATTTTTCCCCTGATTCTTTATCGATTGTCCGTACTTCCTCTCTGTAAAGACCACAGGAAGGTGCTCGAGCGATCGCTAGCCTCCATTTTATGGAGGGGACGCCATGAACAGGGTCGACAGACGAGTCTGCACTAAACGTCCGTGTCATGGGGGGCTGGGAATGCCGCACCTGTTGAGTCACATCCGTGCCTCTAGGGTTGGCTTTCCCCGCCTTTATTGACTAGAGGAGATCCGATTCTGGAGGGATTGTTGGGGACGCCTTCCCTAGCCTTTACCATCAGTCCCCCCATCTCGTTGTAAACCCGGGATGAGTCGTTTCATCCATGAAGTGTCGGTTGGCCTTGAAGGCCATTCCCGTCCAGTGACCTTTCTCGCCTAGGAAGGTCTTCTATCGGTTTTAGTGGAGGGTCGCGCGAAGGATAAGCTTATTTTACGCTCGACTTGTCGGAGGAGGAGTATCGCTCCTATTGGTCTTAGGCCAGCGGGGATTACCTCAGTAACCCTGAGTTTTTAAGCTTACCTGGCGATTGGCTGTCGGCTGCCTCTCAATGACAAGGCTTTCATATGGGGTTTGGCGGATTTGCCAGACTGTGAACGGTGTGGTCTTGGCTTAGAAGAAACGGGAAGCCAGCACGCCTTCTACCATTGCCCCCGGGTCCGCCCCTTTTATGGGACCATGTCGGCGAGCTGACGGCTCGTCCGCTCCCGAACAGCTTGTGTCCATTGATCACAGCACGATTGACAATGTGTCGCCCCGATTCGGGGGAGAAACGAATGGTGTTTCTGATGCTGATGGCCACGGCTCGAATGGTGATTTGGACGACGCGAATGGAGGAAGTCAAACGTCTTTCTTATCAGCATCTAATCCAATTCTTTGAGCATCAGCTCAAGATGAAGATTAGATCTGATAGAAAAACGATTGTTTGACAGTCTTCAGCGAAAGGTGGGTAAAAGAGGCCTTGGTTCGTGTGACCGGGCTAGCCTTTGATTTTCTTATCTAGGTCAACCTATAGCACATCGGGGTGGCTTCCTGTGGAACCTCCCTTGGTTAGGTTAGACAAGCTTCAGTGTACCTAGTTAATGTGAGTAAGTGTTGTTCCTGGCCTGTATCCCGCTGCTCTTTGGTTATGGTCCAAGTCGAGATTCCCAACCTCCCAGTTTGTTTTGGACCCCCTTTTTTATCTCGACTGGGTCAGCTTTACATTTTCCCATTCCGCATTATATTTTCTCCTTTTCCCAATAGCGAGAGAGCGTCTCTTGATTCTGTCCCCTGGGCAGAATACAGCTGCCTCTCTGTTTTGAGGGTTGGACGGTCCCTACTAACATGTGTTATGTTTAGTTTGTATTTTGTGTTTATTTTTATTTACTATTGGGTTCATCTCCTCCCCTTGCATTCTATCATTATTAGAATTTTATGTATATCATTTATGTATCATCAAATTTTATGGATTGGGGCGCGTTTTGTAGGTTCCTTGGAGTGGATGTGGTATTATGGTGGTTGGAGGATTGAAATGGATGAGTTCTTGTGGTGAATGAGTAAATTGTAATGTATGAATGGGTCGTGAGTCAGATTAGCTAGGTATAAGATAGTTAGTGTTGACCAGCCTTTCCCTCTCCCCTTTTTGGCCTTGTGCCACAATTGTAACCATTGTTACAATAAATCCTCAGGGTTTGTATTAAGTTACAACCTGCTTTATTTTTGTCTGCCAGCTGGACGCTAGCTGGGACTCTTACGCCGGTAAGTTTATTGTATTATTATTCTACAGAAGCTTTGTAGGAAGGTGAATGTTGGCATAACATTGCCATTTCTAGTGATCACTCCAAACACCTTCGTAACCACCATTAAACTCATTCAGTACTTACCAAATTTTCTGCACTGTCCGCAGATTGACACCCAAAAATTCTGAATTGTGTGTATTGGAGCTTCTGGCATGAATGCCAAGCAGTACAGCATGCTATTTCCAAATTTCTGGTCAAGTGACTTGTGTCATGCTGTTCTTTTTCTCACAGACAGTTCCCAATTGACCTACTAAACTGTGTAGTCGACAGAATCAAAATTAAACATGGTGCATGCATGAAATTAAAAATATAATGACAACAATTTTCCCATCGCACCTGTGTGTGTGTGTGTAAAAAATATAATATGTAAATTAAATATTTATTAAATAAATAACTTTTAAAGTGATAAAATCTATTGGATAAGAATAAAAAAAGTTCATTAATTCTAGAGAAAATTGTTTTGCACACAAACATACACACACACACACGCAAACATAAACATATATACACACACACACACACACACACACACACATATATCTTGCTCTAAGCTCTTGTAAATTGTATATTTCATTGTTGTTGGCAGCTTTATCTTATATCCAAGAATTTAATTTCTTCTTTGCTGATTGCTTCCTTTATGATGATGGCGTTGATTACTGAATCCAGTGCCAACATACAGGTTCTGGAATAGAAGCGTCCACTTTCACCAAAACCTGCTCCCATCATCCGTTGCATGTTGGCATTTGGCTTAGCAAATGCCTGTTGGAGGTGAAAGAAAATCAAAGTAGAAGAAAGTCTGATGGCGCAAATTTGTTTAAGGTGGATCTAAAATTGCCAGGAAGTGACCCACACATTTCATGACCTTCCTCTGTGGCACATATGGAATGAGACACACAATCTGTTGTAATTTTGAGTGGTACCTTTTGTAGCATGTCCATCAGATGTAGATCTCTTCATCTGCTAGTTCAACCATTATGATCTGTTGTAATTGGCATCAACTTGTTCCACTATTGGGGTTTTTGGAGTTGGTTAAATCATATTATGTAATGACATCAGAGATTATACAGAAACTTGGTGTGTCTTTTGAATGTATTTTTTTCTTATTGTTTGGTTATCTGCCAACAAAAAGGGATGGAAAACTCAGCATCACTGTATTCGTCTTGTCTGGTTTTTGCCTGCCCACATGTTGAGAGGGCCTCACCTGACTAAGAAAAAAACTGATGTCATATACCTCTCCTAGTCCCAGACCCATGCTGACTATTGGCTAATACCTGCCCAGTATCGTTCATATGCAAATAGTCAGTGCCACCTAGTCTAAGTACAAGCCCATTGTGGAAGGGGACACAACTCCTGGTGCTTATAGCACCACATAACAACCAATGCAGAGTCTTTTATCAGGCTGACTCAAGTCTCTGTTACAATCACCAGAATCAAACACTAGATTTTGACAAGCAGGGCACGGAAAAGTTTTCCATGGGACAAACCCAGCCAAGACATGGGAAACACAAACAGAGATGAAGGTATTTAAAACAACACTGGGTAACACAAACAAAAATCCTTCATAATGCATGTCAATCCCATTGTGTGTTCAACGTCGTATACTGGCAAGCTCTGTGTCTTCCCAGAACCTGTGCCTGCTTTTATGGAGCTTAAAACTTTAGCTGTTAGTTAGCAAAGGAATTGGCTCACAGTCCCAATTATATCGCGGGGAAGCTGCTAAACACTTTATTCATAACCAGATATTTGCACTAGTTCTTTTCATGAGCTTCTCTCTGCAACCACTTCACACAAAATGTTTTCTCTTTGGCCAACAGGGGCTGGGTACCGTTATCAGTAGTAATTGGTTACTCCATCAGCATTTTGTTTCTGCTACATCTTTAATGCATATTATTAGGGCAGTACCTATCTCCTCTACATCTGATATCTACCATGATGTACTGGATTACATGATGCCATTAATTTTAAGTAATCTTTAAACTTATATCCTGACTTAGTATCTCAACATGAGTTATTTTCCCACTAACAATATAACACCCCTGTGCCTTTTCTGTAAATACTTTTATGGTAATTGTTTGGACAAACTCTTTCTTATCGTACCCAGACTATAAATTTAGGTACAGCACTAGATTGGCAGTTAGGTCTCATCATTTTACCTCTGAAATAGCTAGATGTAACCATAAATTCTATGCTAACAGTTTGTTTTCTTGCAATTCTTGCTTGTGGAACTCTCTTCCAGCTTCTTGTTTTCCAGTGAAATTTGATCTTCAAAAATTTTAATGCAATTTCAACCATTATCTCTTGTCTTTTTTTATATAGTGAGCTTGAAAGTAATGAAGGCGAAAGTGTGATGTCAAGGCAAGACAAACTAGACAGTGAAATCGAGAGCAACATAGACTTTAAATATGAACAAGAACAATCGTTAGAGGAACACTCATATGAAAAAAAGAAAATGGTTAAGATCTCCCATATCTAGACAATCTCTTAGGGAGAGCAAGGAAGATAGTGAGGAGACAAAAGCTCCCAGAAAAAGTGCCGGGGAAAATAAAGGGATTAAACTTCTTTGGTACAAGGAGATGAGGTAACTCATTTAAATATGAAATTAAAAAGACTATAAATAGCTATGGCTATTACCCATGAGGCAGTTGAGTGTATACTTCTCTTGGCCATTGACTGAACTTCAACAAAGGGAATTTTAAACTTAACTATTCTATTCACATTGACATATATATCTGTAACTAGACATTGGGTCGCTTTCTCACCCCACTGGGAAGCTGCTTCCCAGATATGAAGGAAACACTTCTACATTGTATGAGAGTTTAGACTCAACTCTCCTATAAAAACTTTCTCTATCATTCCCATGCTAGTTCAGCCAATCAAAATTGACTTCCTTTATTTTGTCTTGTATCTGACCCCTAAGGTCAAACTGAAGAAGTCTGAGCAGAAATACACTTCCATAAAAAATAATAGTCTGTGAAACTATTATCTAACATTACTTCCTGCGAGTAGGTAACAACAATTTCTGTGCTTTTATTGTTCTTTCTACTTAATAATGTTTTTCTTATATTCTTTTACACTCAGTAATCAACTGCCTTGCATGTGAGTGGCTTTGTTGCAAGGCTTGGGGTGAAATGAAACACTACACAAAATCAGTGCATTTACAACATAATGTTATTTATATACACTGATACCTCAGCTTTAGTCGTTTTGTCACTTTCGAAGATATGGTGGTTTTTCTTAAATATTATATGGAAAAATAAAACTCGCCTTAGGTGGTTTTACTCGAGTTTACGTCGGCCATTAAAAATATCAAAATACTAAAATAACAATAAACACATATAAAATCATATTTAAATAAATATAAAAATATTATATATATATATATATATATATATATATATATATATATATATATAAATCAAATGCAAAAATTAGCATAATAAAGTATGCTCAGCAGATGTTCTTATTTCAAATCCATGCTGACAGGTGGCACTTGTGTATTATTTTTTGCTCTAACACAAATTTTGAATTCAGACTCGTTTACATCTGTGCTGTTGACATTCTTTCACTTATATTTCACTTGTGATTTAGAATACATTTTTGACCATGGATCTGGAGAAAAGTCCCTGTGAAAATGGAAATTAATTATTTTATTCAGACTACACTACGTACATGTCATAAAAACTAATAGGCAATGGGGAGTAAATATTTGCTGTTTATAGTGTACTTATTTTGACTTAAGTCGTTTTTCAACCTAAGTTGTGGCTGCTGGAACCAATTAATGATGTAGGGCAAGGTATACTTGTATGAATATGTTTTAAAATTTCTTTTACTCTTAAAAATAAATTCTTTTTCCAGTTTTGATGTATTGCCACTAATTAGGGGCAAATAGCTTTTTGTGGCACTTTTTAAATATTTAACCCTATCATCCCTTAAAGGATATCAATTTTTAAATCCTTGGAGTTCGGATCAAATTGTTGAAGAAACTGTTGTGAGTATAAACACTTGATGAAAAGTTATAAGCTTCTGATACATTTGATCTGCTAACAATTTTGGTAGACTTGTGTAAGTCCAAACGAAAACTACAACATAGAATTTGAACAAAGAAATATTAAAAAATATATTGACAGGACATTTTCAATGGAAAGGAAGAGAAATGAAATGTGAAAACTTCAAAGCAACCTTAAGTGTCTGTAGCTGATTACTCACGTTTTGCAGGCGCCAACAGAATACATATTTCACTATGAAAAGTCACCAAGAAAGAAAATAAGTCTTTCAAATCTTGTGCCACCTGTAAATATCATCAAAAATCTTGCCACAGTGAGATTTTATCATCAAGGATTGATAATCCAACAAACCTGAGTATGTGATGCTATTCTTTTGGGTGTACTGTTCCTTTTGATCATTGGTGATCATAGCTCTCCACAATTTCCTATCCTCTGTAGCTCTCAATAAATATTGTCTTTTTGCTATCTTTCCTAAACCCTGTTCTGCCAACAATTTATGCAAGCTCATTAGGAAGGCTATATGCAGTTTTCCTCTGCCCCTGTTGTCATCAATACATCCTATGAGCATCAAATTCTCATAGCCCTCTTTCCTTATTGTGTGATCTAGAAAATTCAACTATTTATTTCTGATTGTAAATGCAAATGTCTGTGTTGTTTCTATTTTTCTTAAAACTTTGTTGGTGTTCACATAGTAAAACCACATTTCTATCAGCTCAAGTCTGACATGCACTGCCATCTAGGAGGTCTGATATCACATAAAAGTTCAGTAGTCTTTTCTTTATTTTTAACAAAGTTTTTCTATTTCTTAATACCTTCTTTGCTTTGGAAGGCATCTTTCGCTATCCCAATGATATCCCTTCTGATTTTGGTGTTGAACTTTCTGTCCTCTGTTAAAATATTTCCCAGATAGTGCAATTAAATTCATCTATCTCAAAAGCCATTGACAATCAAGTGTTACAAGTTGATTTTATATGATATTGAATTGATTACTCTTTCAACTAATACCTAACTTAACCTCTTTTGTGTAACTGCTTATGAGATACGGTTTTGGAAATCAACAACTTTGTAAAGGTTGTAAAGCCTCTAGTTGATAATTTTTTTCATTTTTCTTCTATATCATTTCACCCCAAGCAAGATGATAATGCCACTAAGATGCAAAGGGGTTACTGGGTATGAAACAGAATGAGAATACTTTAGTGAGGAGAAAGGAAAATAAACAAACAAGATTCCCTAAGAAAGAAGATGGCCATGAACATTGCATTTAAATTTTTAAAGATTGTAGGCGACAGGAAAGCGAGAAACAAGTAGAGAGTTCCACAGGGGAGAAGTGCGAGAAAAGAAACTATTAGACTAGAATATACAGTTGCATCTAGCTAGTTCAAAAGTAAAATGATGAGGCCTAGTAGCGTGCTTAAATTCATGCAGTTGAGGTACCAAGTAAGAACATTTGTCATAAGAATTGCCATGAAAATATTTATCAAAGAGGGAAGCCATGTGACAGCAATAGGAAAGTGACTGAAGTTCAAAATATCAGGATCAGTTATATTACAGATTCATTTTTAGATTTTGTCAAGAATTTCATGATATATAGCAGGAGCACCAGGCCAGATATTGGCAAAAATAGACAGGGCATAGACTACTAGCATTATTTACATTATTCGGACTGTTATCCTCATCTTCATTGCCATATTCACAATGTTTCGGCCATTGTACACTCCAGTCTTCTTCAGGTGATTAGAATTTTGAGCCGATGCATGGTATCTGTCTATATCTCTGAGATAAGATATTATGATTACTTGCATTATTAGAACTATTGCCATGAAAATATTCGTCAAAAAGACAGATGGAAGCCACGTCATGTCAGTGGGAAAGTGACTGAAATCAAGATACCAGGTCAGGATCGATTATATTACAGATCCTTCTTTGAATCTCATGATATATAGCAAGAACACCAGACCAGATGTGGCAGCAATATTCAGTGCACAGACAAATGGTAGATTTATAAATCTGCAAATGGCTTCTAACAAGAAAAATGGTCTGGTATGAGACAGTGAAACAACATGTGACCAGTGTTAATACTGTTTACTGAAATAGAGTGGTACCCAATTGCAGCCACTGCTCCAAGGCAGTAAGTGTACAAAACTTGTACGTGCATTTTGGGTCCTTTCAGCCTTAAGGGGTTAATACAATCCAAAAATAATTTCTAACCGAAAACTCATTTTAATCTTTTTTCAATTTTCTTTAATTCTTTATTTTTCTATTTTTTTTTGCTTAAATTTTATTGTTTTTTTTCTTTTCCTACTCATCAGTGTGTTTGCCCATAGTAACACATTTTGTCCTAATCATTCTAAGCTATCTGATGGTCCCATTTTGAAAGAAAAATCAGAAAAAAAAAGGGAAAATTGAATGTCTTTGGCTAGATACGAAAGTTTCTCATCAGTATTCTCATGATTTAGTGGCCGACTATTGTTGCTGGTTAAAATTTCTGAACTTGGAATTGTTTTCGCCACGATTCTTTCTCCTGTTGTTCTTAATTTTTATTGAAAGCATGCCTCCCAAGCCCACTATTTGATGAGGGTGGTGGATTGGCCGTTGATCCCCCACCCACCCACCAGGTAGATGCTTGGACTTAAGGTAAGCTGTACATTCACTTGTTATCATGAGGAAGAAAGCAGACTAAAACTCACTGCCAGGTATGTTGGGGCATTTATTATGACATGGCAATAAATCCAGATAACCTTATTTTCTACAAATTCTTTTTAGAATAGACAATGGGACTTATACTAAGTTAAAACTTAACTTAATGTCGCGAAAGGGTAAATGCAAGTGTCAGCCAGGACTCTTTGCAAATTACCTCCCCCTCTCATCGTTACCTCTGTTTTTGTTGTTGTTGTATGTGTTATATGTAATAGGAGTAGGTAGGCTTTCCTACCACCTCGGTCAACACTCCTCCCCTTCTCTTGGACATGAGTAGAGGCTTACGCCTTGTTTCTTGTTTAGGAAGGGGTTTCCGGTACTCTCTCTCTCTCTCTCTCTCTGGCCTCTGTATCTCCAGTTGCCTTGATCTGTCCACTACTCTTCTCCTCATCCTTTCTTCTATCATTCCTATCTGATCTTGCTCCAAATTTTCTGTAACCCCTTGCGTCCTAGTGGCTTTCCGCCTTGCTTGGGGTGAAATGCTTAAAAAAAAACAAAAAAAAAAGTGCCTATTTTAAAAATGCTTTTCCGCATAGCAAACGAATAAAATTCATCTTCTTATGATACCCTCACGAAAATATTGATCTTTCCAAGCCGTATTAATCAATCACCATTCATATAAATGCTTTTCACTATATGTAGTCTAAAATCTGTTTATCTTTCTAGAATTGGTCTGGGACATGAGAATGTCTTCTTTTAATGAAAACCCCATTTGATTAACAGTGAGTGTTTCTTTTTAGATTAAAGATGCTTACCTTAAGGGGCTTTTCAATTCTATTTCACTGGACACTAATAGCCTCTTGAGTGTGATCAAAAGCCTAAAGAAGAAAAGATTAAACACATTTAAATCTCGTTTGAGCACTCTCACTACCATATTTTCTAAAAAAAGAAGAATTTTTTTTTTCATTTTTGTTTGTTCTTTGCAAAATGAATCTGTTTTTCTTTTTGTTTCTTTTATTAATTAGTTGAAAAATTGTACATGTGGGAATCTGGCTACTTCCATGTTTTCTTTTCTTTTTTTTATTAATAAATTTAATATCTCCAATGCCATCAATGGAGATGAGGGCAAAATTTTGAAGCTTTAAATATTACACTCTGAGGACATGCTCAGAGTATGAACATCATTTTTATTGACAAGAGATGATAATAGATAAATATTGCTGCCTCACCACAGAGCAATGGTTAATGAGCCAATCACACAGCCCACTGTTATTAGTCTAATTCAGATCAATATTTGTTAAACTCGAACATTTTTTTCATCAGAAAGGGATCCCTTATATAGCATTTTCTTTGGATGAAGAATATAGTGTTATACACTTAGATGTGGTTCAAGTGCTGTAGATTTTTTTTTTTTTTTTTAAGCGTTTCACCCCAAGCAAGGCGGGAAGCCACTAGGACGCAAGGGGTTACAGAAGATTTGGAGCAAGATCAGATAGGAGTGATAGAGGAAAGGATGAGGAGAAGGATAGTGGATAGATCAGGGCAACTGGAGATGTCGATTGACATTACATTTGAATAGTTGGAGATTATAGCTCTCAGGGAGACTGGAATAGGGAAGGGAGTTCCACAGGTGAGAGGTGCGAGATATGAAGCTATTGGAGTAGAAGAGACGGCTACATTTAGTAGTTTCTACAGTGAAAGGGTGAGAGCGGAATGCCAGCCTCGTAGGGCGCTTGAATTCATGAAGTCTGGGAACCAGCGAATGCAGCTCCTCGGAGCAATTACCATGAAAGTATTTGTAAAAAAAGACAGAGAGAGGTGACGGCACGTCTGTGAGAGAGCGACTATAGACGAGATGCCAGAACAGGGCCAATTATATTGCATATCCGTCTCTGGAGCTTATCAAGAACCTCGAGGCAAACAGAAGGGGCTCCAGACCATATATGGCAGCAATACTCCATGCAAGGGTGAATGGTTGGTAGTAAAGTTGTTTCTCTTGCATGCCCTTTTGTCCTACCGGATAGTGTTGGAAAAACCTTTAAAACGGACATGGTCTAAAATGTATGGAAGGCATAAAAATGATAATGGACATATAGTATTTATTTCTAATTATTTATGTATTCAATGTATATATGATAATGGACAAATAGTATTTATTTCTAATTATTTATGTATTCAATGTATATATGATAATGGACAAATAGTATTTATTTCTAATTATTTATGTATTCAATGTATATATGATGCATTCAACAGAGGTGCGGTGTATTCAACATTTGCTAATTTTGCAGCAATACATGCTTAAAGGTTTTAGGCAGTTTTAATCAACATTTCTTTACATGCTTAGCTGTCAGGCTTAGGTAAAATAATAATAACATTTATTACAGGAAATATCAAGTTTTATAGAAACATTGTTGACAATTATGTATTTAGTTACATAACAAATAAATAAAAATAATATAAATTTTGATGCTATATTTGATTTATTGTTAGGTATTTTTCATTTTCTCCTCTTTTATTTTTTTAAGCATTATGCTCTGAGCAAGGCGTGAAACCACTAGGATGCAGGGGGTTGCGGAAGATTTGGAGCAAGAGCAGATAGGAGAGATAGAAGAGAGGATGAGGAGAGGGATAGATCAAGGTAACTGGAGATGCCAATTGACATTACATTTGAATAGTTGGGGATTATAGCTCTCAGGGAAACAGTAATTGGGAAGACGAGAGGTGCGAGGTATGAAGCTATTGCAGTAGAAGAGACGGCTACATTTAAGTTTCTACAGTGTAAGGGTGGGAGCAGGATGCCAGCCTCATAGGGTGCTTGAATTCATGGAGTCTGGGAACCAGTGAAAGCAGCTCATCAGAGCAATTACCATTTAGCAGCATTTTAAAAAACTGCAATGCTAAGTTTCATAAGCTGAACAAACTGGAGCTATTTTGTTTATGCTTTGTTACCTCTTTTTGCCATTGTTGTTTTTAGATCACTTTCTTCCAGTCATTTTGATGGTCAATAGCAAAATTCTGAAATTTAGAATTAATTTATTCCATTTCAAAATAAAAGCTGTGAAAAGGAATATTTTAAATTAATATACATCCAAAAATAAAATGCTTTTGACAAAAAAACTTAATGATTTCACTATAATTATGTAACAATAATGTAATGATATTCCACAAGCAAATCTACGGTTTATGTTACCTCATCTCGTTGCATAGTTACAAACTATAAACTTAAATTAAGCTTGAAATATTGTATAATCAGCTTTAATTTTTGGTAAAATACTTGGATATGATATAAGAAATAATTGGCAGTGAAAAAAAGCAATTTTCAATTTTTTGTTGACTACGTCCCTCCTTCACTGAATGCATCTTATAACGCATTCAATACATTGTTACACCTTTAACAAGATAGGTGAGATTGGTTCATCTCAGCAAGTAAATCTTTTGGAAACAGTTTCAGAGAGAAACACTACTGTTGGCCAATCAGGTAAATGATAAAATGAAGATTTAAACTCCAGCTTTGTGGTGCAAAATCTAAATGTACCATGAAGGTGTTAATTTGCTGAAAATTATTATCCTCCACAAAACATAGAAACTGGTAGTATAAATCTTCTTAAATGACCAGCTTTTCAATTAAGTCTTATCCAAGAACATCATTCTCTGTAAGCAAAAGGTTTTTTTTCTCTGTTCAATAAAATTACCTGTTATTTCTTAAGTAGGCCAACTCTGTTTTTCTTGTTTATTTTATACAGGATGACAGATAAGAATTATTTTAGGTTTTAACTTTCGTTTTTTTTTTTTGTTTTTTGTTTGTTTGTTTTTTGTTTGTTTGTTTTTTTAACTCCAAAGAGTTTCCTTGCTATTTTCTAACTTGTTCTTACTCTTTTCTTTCTTACTCATTTTCTCTTTTTTTCTCTTACTTTTTTCTTACATTTTTGTCTGTTTTTTTTCCTTGTTCTTTCTTTTCCTTCTTCTTTCTTTTCCTTGTACTTTCTTTTCACTTTTTCTTGTACATTCTTTTCCTCATACATTCTTTTCTCTTTCTTTTCTCTCTCTTTTCTCTCTTTCTTTCTCTTTCTTTTCTCTCTTTCTTTCTCTTTCTTTCTTCTTCTTTCGTCTTTATTTTTCTTTCTCTTTCTTCCATCCTCTTACTTTTTTTTTACTCATAAGCTGCACTTAATTCTCTTTATGTCCATATGGCAACCTCATTCAGTGATCCTCTACTTTAAGTGGCTCTTGAGCCTTGCATTGTGGGGGGAGGGGCATTTAGTAAAAAAACAAAAAATCTTTATGCATACACTCACGCACAAATATATATCTGATAAAAACATACTTTTAAGTTATATTTATGAATAAAAATACTCAATATCAGAGATAGAGCATATGTAGATATAGAAATATAAAAGTAGACACTGATGACAGTAATGAGCAGTGAAAGTCAGTTTCATGTTTAAATGCAATCTTCAGGCTGTTTTGGCTCAACTATTAATATATGTAGGCCATATGGATAGCAAGGTTTATTGTATTATCTTAATGGTTATTGGATAGGCAACAATGTTTCAAAATATTCTATATGCTTTCGAGTTGGAATAATCATGGATCTGAATGCAGTTATTTATAAGAATTTTACAATGTTTGCTTTTTACTCGTTATTTAGTATTGATTACATAATTATTTGATGTGTTTATTATTATTACAAGTCAAAGTAAATAAACAAATTAACAAACTAAGTATCCTAATATTAACAGAAAAAAGTGAGTAAGAAAGAATGACGAGAAAGAAGAATAGAGAAAGAAAAAGGAGTAAAGAGAAAATGGGAAAAGAAAGAAAAAGAAAAAAAGCCAAAAAGAAAGAAGAAAAATGAGAAAGAAGAAAAGAAAAGATAAAGGAAAAAGCCAAAAAGAAAGAAGAAAAATGACAAAGAAGAAAAAGGAGAACGAAGAAAAGAAAGATAAAGGAAAAAGCTAAAAAGAAAAAGGAGAATGAGAAAGAAGAAAAAGGAAAAAGCCAAAAATAAAGAAGAAAAAGGAGAAGAAAAGAAAGAAAAAGGAAAAAGCCAAAAAGAAAAAAGGAGAACAAGAAAGAAGAAAAAGGAGAAAGAAAAAGGAAAAAAGTAAAGAAGAATGAGAAAGAAGAAAAAGGAGAAGAAAAGAAAGAAAAAGGAAAAAGCCAAAAATAAAGAAGAGGGAAAGGAGAAAGAATTGTAAGAGAAAGAAGACAAAGGGGAAAAAAAGAAGAAAAGAAAGAAAAATGAGAATGAAGAGAAAAAGTGGTGAGAAGAAAGAAAAAAGAGAAAGAATTGAAAGAGAAAAAAAGAAAAAGAGAAAAGAAGAAAGAAAAAGGGGCAGAAAGAGAAAGAATTGAAAGCAAAAGAAGGAAAAAGAATGAAGAAAGAAAGAGTTGAGAGGAAGAAAAATGACAGATGAAGAGTGAAAAAGAAAGGAGAGAGAGAAGAAGAGAAAGAAGTAGGTTCCAGGAACTCATAAGGTTGCTTACATTTCATTCATTTTTATTTAAAATGAACTCAATAGATTTATTTGACCCTGAAGAGCAATGTGTCAGCAAAACTCAGTCTCTTGAGCATGCATATATATATATATATATATATATATACACACATGTGTATGTATATATATTTATATATGTACACACATACATATATATATATATATATATACACATATATATATATATATATATATATATATATATATATATATATATATATATATACACACACATATATATATATATATATATATATATATACATATATATATATATATATATATATATATATACACACATATATATATATTCTTATTTGAAATAGATGCTCCATTTAAACAGTATGTAATATTTCTATTGGTTTGGACATTCTTCTCTTTGAGAAATCTAGTTTTCAGTAAATGTGTTTTGCTGTGGAAGACACGTTTTCTTCACTAAGGTTTGTCCAATGTTTGGTGCAAGCTAATAATATGCACTGTTTAAAAAATAAAAATGAGACATTTATTTTAAGTAAGAAGTGTCCCCCTTAAATAATAATAAAAGTAATCAAAATTTTGGATTAAAAACACTTGATTAAAATGAATTTATTCAATTTTTAGAAAAAAAAATATATATAGAATTAATACAAATATAAAGAGTCTTGAGGAGGTAGTGCTGCCCTGGTTCAAGTGGGTGGCTGCTGGAAGAGCCTATATTTGGCAACAGGACTTTGTAGTATGTGACACAAGGAGAACCTAGTCATGGTTGTCAAACAATTTTTATGGCCATATCACCCCTTACTTCTGGCCACCTAACTACCCAGATTGCAACCCCCTTGGTTGGAGAAAATTGAATGAGAGACCAACAAAACTCCTTGTAACACCAAAGATGAACTGAAGGCAATGATTATGGCAGTATTCACCACTTTAAACAAGGAGACCATCCAGAAGAGTTGCAGAACATTCTGAAGTTGTCTGGAGGCCATGATTGAAGCCAATAGTGATTTTATGGAAAATCATTTACTATTTAGTATTTTAAGATATTTTTTATTAATTTTGGTAAATATATTTGTTAAAATTAAATGTCAGTGTTATTTTCATTTTTGTGTAATTTAAACGACAATTTATGTATCACAGTGTGTGTGTGTGTGTGTGTGTGTATATATATATATATATATATATATATATATATATATATAAAAATAAAAAGAAAGAACAGTAAGATATATAATCCGGTGTTCTTATAGATATTTTTATTTTTACAAAATAGTGCTCAATGTAAATTTACAGAGCATTAACCATATTTTAAATAAATCAATTTATATATATATATATATATATATATATGTTATTTACATTATTTACATTATTCAGACTGTTATCCTCATCTTCATTGCCATATTCACAATGTTTTGGCTGTTCTACCCTCCAGCCTTCAAGATGTGGTACTATGATGTCATACCACACAATAGACCAAAGTATTGCAGCAGAAACAATATCTAAATGCAATATAATGTGTTGTGACTAGATGTCATGTGTCATAGAGCTGCATCTTGAACTTACAATCTGTATCTGCTATTCCACAACCATTATCGTCTTATAGCAATTTTCTGTCAAAATAACAAAATATCAGTTTTGACGGTGGATATTTTTGTTTCATATCTGTATAACCACTCTGAGAATGGCTCATGTGAGCTGAAAGCTTAGGGCCAACTTAATAAAAAAATATCCAAATGTTGGACAATTTTTGTCTTTATTTTCACCAGAAATTAAAGCAAACATTCAAACATCTCATGATCAGACATAACAGACATTCATTGTCTGTTATATTTAATATGATATGTTTAATCAATGATCTGTTGCTAATATATATATATATATATATATATATATTTCTGTATATAAGGTGACCTTTCAATAAGACTAGGTCAAAAAAATATACCAAATTTTGATGAATTTGTCCTATATCTGTAGTATATGACAATTGCTTATTGATTATATAAAGATGATGTTATTGGAAATGCTGTTACTTATCATATCCTTAGAAATTGAAAATAAATGAAATAATAAAACTGATTCTATATTATCACAAGGGAAAACATTATTTTGTTTACATTTCATCACATGATCTCTTGTGATAATTCTTCTTTCTCTTCTTTTCCTATATCTAAACAGTTACAAACAGCCTGGTTTACTCATGGCCATTTACTTATACTTCAACAATACTGCCAATAGCAGTATGATAATGTATAATAATAGTACATTCCATTGCTGTGAATGCAATCATAACTCAATGCTTACATTTTCTCAACAGAAATTGCATGGATACAACATGATTTCATTGATATGGAATTATTCTTTGAATAGGAAATTTATTATGAAGTTATGCCAGTAATATATAAGGTAGAAATGATTTTATTACTTTTATTATCAGTTTATTTAATAATATGGTGGAGTAATGGCTAGCAGCTCAGATTGAGAAATTGGAGAGCCAAGTTCAAATTCCAATCAAATCTATTACATTCACTTACTTGCTAATACCCTTGGGAAAGGTATGGATCCTCTTCTCCCCCATCTATGGGTAAATAACAGGACAGACCGGCTTCTATAGTCTTGGATGGCAACTGGTCAGCTGCAGAAAGAAATGGCAACCTACTGCAGGAAAAAATCTGCCTTATTAATCATGTATTGAAAGATACATGATTGCTTAAGTGTGTATCACACATGGCACATAACTGACTGAATCTTTTCATGTATGTTATCGGTTTTCGCTGAGGTTAGTCTACCAACAAACATCACTTGGAATTTAATATTTCTTTTTTAGAATTGTAGTATAAGATGACCACCCCCCCCGCAATTTTTAAGGGTGAATTTAAGGATTTAAAGGTTGTCTTATACATGGAAATATACGGTACATATCAAGAAAGAGAGAGAGAAATAAAGCTGGATATATAGATCTTGAAATTTATTTTTATACACATTTGCCCAAACAAGTATACACACACACAAACAGATATATATATTAGTATACAATTACTAGTAAGGGCTTAAGATCAGCATGTTATATTGTTGACTTTGTAGGTATGAATTTAATGCTGCTAATTTGTGACCAGGTGGCCAAAAAGATGCACGTGTCTTAATTAACGTCACTTGATTATTATGAAAATGATTGTAATAATAAAAAGAAATAATAAATTGTGAAATTGAATACAACTGACACTCCATGTTATAATTATGGCCCATTGTATTTGGCACATAAAAAACACAAATTCTACAAAGAGTTAAAAAAATAATCAAAAGCCAAAAAAATAAATAAACAGAAGATTTAAAATGAACGGAAATGAAGGAGGAATCAGCTTGTATATTGTTCTGGTTTTGAAACAAAATGGCAGTTGTGAACAACAAGAGAATCAGAATTGAAATTCTTTGCATGAATCTGTGAGTTGCTCAGTTAATTATGAAACAAAAGAAAATTTTACATTTATCTGCTTTTTTAATGTTACTTCTTCTTTGATTGAGAGTTTTCAGCTTCAATTAAATGAGACAAAAATTTACAATTCATCTATCTAGCTATCTTCCAATTTATGTCATTATGTTCATATCTAGCTATATCTCTCAATCTGTTCAAGTCTATATTTCTACCTCAGACTATTCATATCTATCAATCTCAATCTGTTCATATCTATCTGTCTGTTCATATCTATCTATCTATCTCTGTTCATATCTATCTATCTATCTATCTCTGTTCATATCTATCTATCTATCTATCTCTGTTCATATCTATCTATCTATCTATCTCTGTTCATATCTATCTATCTCTGTTCATATCTATCTATCTCTGTTCATATCTATCTATCTCTGTTCATATCTATCTATCTCTGTTCATATCTATCTATCTCTGTTCATATCTATCTATCTATCTATCTCTGTTCATATCTATCTATCTATCTATCTCTGTTCATATCTATCTATCTATCTCTGTTCATATCTATTTATCTATCTATCTATCTCTCTCTCTCACTGTTCATATCTATCAAGCTCGCTATCTGTCTGTTCATATCTATTGATCTGCTTATATTGATCAATCTGTTTTTCTACCTCAGTCTGTTCATGTCTATCTATATCAATCTGTTTGTTTACATTTATCAATCTCATTTCTATCTATATCAGTCTGTTCATATCTACCTATTTACCTATCTTCATATCTTTCTACATAAGTCTGTTCATATCTATCTGTTTATCTCTATGTATCTATTTCAGTCAGTTCATAGCCATCTATTTAATTTTTTCATATCCATCTATCGATCTCAGTCTGTTCATATCACTCAATCACAGTCAGTTCATATCTATCTGTTTATATTGATCAATCTGCTTGTTCATAAGTGTTCATATCAGTCTACCTAATTCAGTATGTTCATATCAGTCTACCTACCTCAGTATGTTCATATCAGTTTACCTACCCAAGTCTATTTATATCTATCTACCTACCTCAGTCCGAGCGCTTTCGGTTTTACTTTTAACCATTATCAAGGATGATCATATTTTACTTTTAACTGAATGTATAGGTTGTGTTATGTATGTATCTAGAGTTATAGGAATGTTTAATTTCCCAAACACATAACACAACCTATACATTCAGTTAAAATAATACTGCTCGGACAGGCAGAACTTTTCTGGACACAGTTTCCTGAAAAGAAAACACTTGTACGAACACAAGACATATTAAATAAAAAGCTTCACCATAGTACTTTGTCAGTCATCTTTAACAAAACATATATAAATTTTCAGAATTAATCTTTAAAAAAAGACTATGTATAGAGGAAAAAGATAATAGGAAAACTGTATGTAATTTTAATGCTTCCACTTCCACAGAATGACCTATCATATCTAACCAACATCCAAATAATCATGACCATTTCTCAAACCATTATAGATATAATCAGATCCTCAAACACCGATAGCAATAATATTTCTGAAGCAGGCTTATATAAAATAAATTGCCAAAACTATTCCTCACAATACATTGGACAAATATACAGAAATTTAGAAAAATGCATTTATGAACACAAAAGGGACATCGTAAATAACAATTTGACAAATGCACTGGTCATACATAGAAATAAATTCAACTACAATTCTGATTTTAAAAATTTCTACACTCATAAAAAAAGAAAATAATTCACTCAGAAGGAAAATCCCTGGGAGTGCCACCATTGAATATTATCCAGATATTAATCTATACCCAGGTTTTTTTCGCAATCTCACCTTCCCTAACAGAATCACTACTCTCCCAAGCCAACATACACAACAAATATATCATGAAATCAAAAACGTTTGAATCTGTCTTCACAACAATCCAAACAATATTTCTACATATGAAAAATTCTCTTCAAACATAAAAAGTAAAGGACATGATTTTTCATTTGACCCAATGAATATATATGAGTGTTTCTAGATTCTTCTAGTAACTAACAATATTTTCTTTTTTGTTTATAGATACTTTGTTCAAATAAATTCATTTTTTCTTTTTTTTTTTTTTACACCTTGAAAAACATCCACAGTGGATGAAACGCGTTGGCTAAAACTACGTACAATTTTCCTATTGTCCTTTTTATATCACGCACACACATATATATATATATATATATATATATATATTTTTACATAGGTGTACCCACACATAGATCTACTCAGGCATATACATGTGATGAAGCCCAATTTTTATTCCTGGTATACATGCTCATCAATACATACCCTTGTATACATATGCATACCACTATGCATATATACCTGTATATACCCAGAAATGTATAAGTACACCCCCATATACATTCCCACACACATACATACCTACACCACCATGCAATACGTAGACACACACACACACACACACACACACACACACACACACACATATATATATATATATATATATATAAGTCCATTTTTATGTAGTTTGTGGGGTGTATTGTTTTTCTAATATTGTGGGTTGCATTGATATGCCTAATTTGATAGCTTATATATACACAACATTCATACACAGAAGATACACATGCACACACACATTAAGGCTGTTGGGATCTGTAGATTTTTCAGCAGCCCTTGTCAGTAAGTAAGTCCTTGTCATTTTCTGCACCACCTTGTATTCTCTAATGTATGATTATTGTTTTTACAATGATTGGTGAAATAACATATGGCCCCATTCTTAGATTCACTAATGAGAGCTGTGAGATTAGCACACTCTCAATGCATAATATATATATATATATATATATATATATATATAAGTGAACATTGAAGTCAACACTTAGAGGCGACAGGCTGTTTCATGCTAGACACAATCGTCAGGCCACAAGTGTTGTTTTTTTTTCTCAGCTATTTATATATACGGGTCAGTGGTGCTTTGTGGGTAGTTTATTTTGGCGGTTATTTTGCCAGAAGTCATTTATTTGTTCATTTGGGTTAAATTATTTTGCTTGTTATTATTTATTTTTATTTTTTTATTTTTATTTTTTATCTTATATATTTATTTATTATTTTTATTTTAATCGGTATTTTATTAATATAGTAAAAATTTGATTATATCACTTATTGAATAGTTTTGTTTTGGTTTGGGAAGATAAAGCTATTTATTCAAGTTTGGGGTTGATAGTTGTAGTTTATTCTAACTATTATTTTGGTGGGAGCAGTTTTTTATTTGTTTATTACTTCATTTATTTATCTGGATTGATTATCTTTATTTGTTTTTTTCTAATGGTTAATTTATCGGGATCGGTTTGTTAGTTTATTTATTTGGATTAATTTATATTAATTTATTATTTATTATTTAATATATTAATTAATTTTATTATTTATTTATTATAGTGTGTTATTTTTATTTACTCTTTTCAGTTTTCAATTTTTAAGTAACAGTATTTTTTTTTATCGTTATAAACAGTTATAGATATGTTTTTTGTCCAATTTTTGGTTTGATTTTTATAGTCTAATATTTTTGTCAGAATGGTTTGTTAATTTGTTACTTTATTTACTTGGGTTCATTGATTTTGTTTTTTATTTTTTTTTGTTCTATTTTGTCTATTCTAATGGGTGTGATTTGTTAATTTGTTTGGGTTAATTTATTTTACTTATTTTATTGTCATTTTGCTTATTTATTTATTTTATTTTTTTTTTTTTTTCAGTTTTCAATTTTAAATAACGTAGTAAAAATTTGTTTTCATGTCTGCATTTTCAGATGAGCTTGGCTCATTTATTTAATAATTTATTTTGGTCTGGAAAGGTAATGATAGCTGTTTTTTCTTCCAACCAAAGTTTGCAAGTTTTGGATTGGTTGTTGTTGGCTGATGATCTTTTGCATATTTTCTTTATATATATATATATATATATATATATATATTCATGAATGAAAAGATCCTTGTTTCTATAAATTTGTTAACAACAGTAGTAGACATATCCATGTAAGTCCTTTAAGGTACGGACATAAAAAATAAAATAACTGATCCAAGTGCGACTTTTGGATAATAAGTGCGACATTACTGTAATTATTGAACAATATAGTTCATGCCACTTTGACAGAAAATTTACCAGTAAAAAATTCGTTTATCACCATATTTGTACATGAACGCAAACTGTAAAAAATTAAAATCAAACTCAGCGTTATATTGCACGCTCCAAAAACAATAACTCATTTCCAATAGCATTTTCGGATACAACAATACATATATTTTCGTTGTCCTCTTATTACTAAGAGAAAAACAAGAACAACATCTATTCCATACCTGAAGATGTCTGTAGGAACAGACGAAAGCTTGTAGTAAAAAATAAGAACTAATACGGCAGAAATTTATAGAAACAAGGATCTTTTCATTCATAACGGATTCGGAGGTTTTTGTATATTATTTGAATTGTTTGCGACGATGGATTTCTCGCCAATTAAATCATTAACCTTTGCATTTGTTTTTGTGTGAATAATTCATGAATTTGTAAATTGATTGCATGTTTATCGAAATATATGAATACTGGTTAAATTGGAGAAATTTTCATATATATATATATATATATATATATATATATATATATATATACACGTACACACTTGGGAAGCAATTTTTTCATCTATGTATTAGATTTTGGTTGAAACCCAATGAAAGTTTTTTAAGATATTTATTTATTTATTCTTTGGTTTTGGCCTACTTTCTGGTTTCCAGGGAAATTTGAACATAAACTGTCCAATCTCTTTTGAGCTCTATCAGAAAATAAAATAAAATTTGTCTCAACCTCCACCAGCACATAAAGAATCATCATTTGTATACCACTAAAGAAACACAATGAATACACATAGACACAGGTCTGTTAACTCATAGGATGCTTTGATGAGGGATTTTGAAATCTCTAGGATGGAATCAGTCTATTGAAATGATGCTGACATGATTGAAAAGTTGTGTCCATGTTTATAATGCTTATATTTGCACATCAATGTTTCTTTCTCTTTTTTTACAGCCCTTTACTTTAAAGCTTATTTCAGGTACACATATGAAGGCTATGGCTCCAATATATTATTAATGTTTATAACATATTTAGACTTATCAATTATATTTTCTTTTTTACAGACCTATACGCTAAAGCTTATTTCAGTTATACATGTAAAGATTATAATTCTGTGATGTCATTAATATTATTGCCCTATATTATTATTATTACAGTATACCATTGTTTCTCATTTTATAATGGCATCTACACGCACTGACATGGTGGCCATTTTGAATTATATTATTTTACGGGGTTTTAAAGCTGTTTGCAGAATTTTTGATTTGGAATGAAATGAATCAATATCTTACCATAATTCTCTAATCTAGCTGAAGTGTTTTAAGGGTAAACTATTTACATTATTCGGACTATTGTCCTCATCTTTGTCGCCATATTTATTACAGTGTTTCGGTCATTGTACACTCCGGACTTCTTCAGGTGGTTGGAATGTGCAACTGAACCATTTATTTCACTTACTGTTCTAGTTCCACATGCCATGTTTAATGGATATCAGTTATCTCTTGTTAATTTCCCTCTCCAAGTTTTCCACTCCCTTAACTTGGTATTGAACTCAGAATCTTTGGGTCCTGTCACTGGATCTAACTAACACCTTTATCCACTGTGCCATGTGTCAGAAATATAGACAGATGTTTTAAGGGTGCTAACTTGTCCCTAATGGGCAGCTATCAGTGGTTGATTTTTGCAGTTTCAAATCTAAAACCCATCAATTACCACTTGAAAGATTTCAAAAGAACTAGGTTAATCTTAAGATAGGATATGTAGGTCATTATTCTTCTTCTATGTGCTATGTTTCTGCAGGATATAGGTGATCAATGTTCACCACAACTTCCTATCTTGTGTGGCTCAGCAGTTTTACTCCCTTTTCTAAGTGCCCCTATTCTGCCATACATTCACACGAGCTCATCAGATAAGTAGTTTGCTGCATTCCTCTATCTCTCTTGCCCTTAATATGCCCTGTGAGGGTTGAGTTTTCTTGTCCTTCTCTCCTCATGTGCCTGAGGAATTTCCTGATTCTGAAAGGAAGTGTTCTTTTTGTTGCTATTTTCTTTTTGTTGCTTACTTGCTCCATTCAAGGAATTTTCAGTATCCCTCTGTAGGATCACATTTCTACTGCCTCTATTTTTTTTTTTTCTCATCCATCGGGGAGATTGTATAAGCTTAAAAACATACAAGCATTCGCAAGTGTTTAAAACCTGGGAATGCTTATGATACACCCCAAATAAAAAGTGAAATTGTTTTTCATAGCGTAAATTTTGTCTTGATTTTGGTTATGCTTGTCAAAATTATTTTGATGTTAAAAACCTAGAGAACTACTTAGAAGAATAAAAAAAAAAAATGGGAATACTTTTGATATATCCTAATACATGCTTTTGATACACCCTATTAAATACTTTTGATATACCCTAATACTTTTGATACATCGTAATAAATACTTTTCGTACACCCTAATAAATACTTTCTGTACACCCTAATAAATTTAAAACAGAAATTATATTTCATAATGTCATTTTCTGTTTTGATTTCAATGTCTCTTCTCAAAATAACTTCAGACTTATTAAAAGCAATTAAAAAAAATAGCTATTGCGAAAATTTCTTTCTTTGTTGCTATCTCTTTTAAAATGGTCTTTGACTGTGGATATTAAACAACAACAAAGTGCAAAATTAAAATTAAGGGTAAAAATTGAATTTTATTCTTGATCTGTTAGATAAATTCCAAACTTGAGTTTCACAACTCCAAATAACCAAAGAAATAAAGATACATTTGTCAAATTAAGATGGAAAGTGAAAATGGAGCCATTATTTAACGGTCCTTCTCAAATATTTAAAATAGGCCATCCTTGATTGTCTTCAAGACTTGGCATCGGTTGTATTTCTAATTTCATTCAACCAGTCTTTCTTTCCAGTCCTTTCATGTAAATGCATCTCTTTGTTGCCATTTGATCAGGAAAATTAAAATGTCTTTGTTAATTAACATATTATTCAATTGCATATTGCATTCTGCAATTTTTCTCAATTGAATCGTTAAAGTGAATTAAAACATTCCGTAATAGAAGTTTGCATCTTTAAAATTTGCAATTCAGGAGCCGTTTATGGCATTAAAATCTGTTTATCAAAGAATGAGCATGCAAGGTTTAATTTGTAGCAGCCCCAGGGCATTCTCACAACCCCCACTTATAGGGTAAAAGGATGCACCGAAGAAAGTGATGTTTGACAAAAACTATTAATCGAAATTACATTAATGCAACCCTTTTCTCCAAATTAGTATAAATAATTTATGAAAGATCAATCTAATTTTGTCATGAAAAGTATTCTTGTACATCACAGAAATTTCTCTGAATAACATTATGAGGAATATTCTTGCAAAAACAAACAAACAAAAGCACTAAATAAAAATGCTGCATGTCTTCTACTTTTAAGAACTGAAATTAAAGACTCACTTTGGAATTAATTCCCTGTGAATGATTTTTGAGATAAGACACTTATTGAATTCAACAAACATTATGATGACAAACATTCAGCATTTACTATAAAATAAATTCTCTATGGATATCTTTTGAGAAAAAACATTTAATGAACTATGTTTGGTACAAGTTTAAACATGTTGAACATGCAAGAAAAATATCTTATTTCAAAAGATATTCTGTCTGCATACACACTGAAAAGAATATGGCACAAGGCCATGTTTAAATTGGGAATCCCATGGGAACATCAGATGAGTAATAAAAATGGCCTCGGTGATTGAGTCAGCATATGGAAATCCTCTTCTCCTATAACTTGGCTTAACTTTGCCAGGCGGTTGTAAGAATAGATTCCTCCCTGTCTATATACTGAATATATGAGAGTCTTACTTTCAAGCATGCAAAATCAGTGGTCTTACATTATGAACAGACTTATACAGAGAGAGATAAATAATGAAAAGACATTGATTGAGAAATAATGAACAGACTGATATAGATAGATAAATAATGAAAACACATAGATAGATGGATAGATAATAAAGAAACTAACACAGATAATGAAGAGATAGATAATAAATACACTGATATAGATAATGAAAACATAGATAATAATGAGACTGGTATAGATAATGAAGAAGTTAACATAGAAAATGAAGAGACTGACATAGAAAATGAAGAAGTTGACATAGATAATGAAGAGATTGACATAGATAATGAAGAGATAATGAAGAGATTGACATAGATAATGAAGAAGTTGACATTGATAATGAAGAGATTGACATAGATAATGAAGAAGTTGACATAGATAATGAAGAGATTGACATAGATAATGAAGAAGTTGACATAGATAATGGAGAGATTGACATAGATAATGAAGAGATTGACAGAGATAATGCAGAGATTGACGTAGATAATGAAGAGATAATGCAGAGATTGGCGTAGATAATGCAGAGATTGACATAAATAATGAAGAGATAATGAAGAGATTGACATAGATAATGAAGAGATTGACATAGATAATGAGATAAAGAAGAGATTGACATAGATAATGAAGAGATAATGGAGAGATTGACATAGATAATGAAGAGATAATGAAGAGATTGACATAGATATTGAAGAGATTGACATAGATAATGAAAACATAGATAATGAAGAGACTGACATAGATAATGAGATAATGAAGAGGTTGACATAGATAATGAAGAGATTGACATAGATAATGAGATAATGAAGAGGTTGACATAGATAATGAAGAGATTGACATAGATAATGAAGAGATAATGGAGAGATTGACATAGATAATGAAGAGATTGACATAGATAATGAAGAGATTAACATAGATAATGAAAACATAGATAATGAAGAGATTGACATAGATAATGAGATAATGAAGAGGTTGACATAGATAATGAAGAGATAATGAAGAGATTGACATAGATAATGAAGAGATAATGAAGAGATTGACATAGATAATGAAAACATAGATAATGAAGAGACTGACATAGATAATGAAGAGATAATGGAGAGATTGACATAGATAATGAAGAGATTGACATAGATAATGAGATAATGAAGAGGTTGACATAGATAATGAAGAGATTGACATAGATAATGAAGAGATAATGGAGAGATTGACATAGATAATGAAGAGATAATGAAGAGATTGACATAGATAATGAAAACATAGATAATGAAGAGACTGACATAGATAATGAAAACATAGATAATGAAGAGATAGATAATGAACACACTGAGAGAGGGAACAGACTGTGATAGATATGGCGAAAGAAACATAGAATGAAAAGACAAATGTCATCTAGAGCATATTCTCATGACATTTAATATCAACTTTGCTCCAGGAAGACGCTGATGAACACTAACTTCAATGACAGTCATCATTCTTTAGTTGGTTGTTCATATATAAAACCAACTTAGCTCATGAAAGAGAAGCCATGAGAACAAGAAGGAAATGCATATAACAGGAGGACACCACCACATCAACATCATTGTGACAGGCTTGTATATGCAACATCTGTGTTTATGTCTGCCTCTCAGACATTGCAATTTGCCACCACATGAGACACTGCATGAACATTCAAGAATGTAAAATCATAAAATCAATGGCTTTCCAGACTGTGAAATCTGATGAATGCATTCAATGAACACTGGAAAACTCCACATAAAATATTTTTTTAAAAAAATGATAGTAAATTTGGCATCAAACTTATCATCTGATATTTATTTAGAAAATCATTGTTTGTCAGATACTGGTGACCTATGGAAGCATTTTCTTTTTTTATCCTAATTTTGGACAATGTTTTTGTAAGTACTTGTTTCAGTGTACATATCCCTTCACAAAAAAAAACAAAAAATGAAAAAACAAAAACATATTTCTCTGATATTTTTTTTTTTTTTTTTTTTTTTTTATTTGTACATTTTGTTAGATATCTAAGAAATTTGATATTACAATATTCCTTCAAAATGTTTTGTGAATATTATCTTGAACACATTTTAATTTTGGATAGCAAGAACCAAGAACCTTCAGCCACATTCAACTTGAAACATTTCAGATAGCTATCAGTGATACTGCTCTATTTACCATTGAAGTCATTAAAAGTACAACACAAGAATAGTTCCTGCTGAAGTGTTGAGTATCTGCTGTATACAAAAAAATGTCTCCTTTCCGTTCAGTCATGGAAGTTTGAGGGAGTGAAAATTTTACCATTTCAACTCCTTCAACTTGAAAAAGGAAAGTAAAAGGACACATGGCACAGTGGATAAAGGCATTGGTTAGATCCAGTGACAGACCCAAAGAAGGTGAGTTCAATACCTGGTTGAGGCAGTGGAGAACTTTCAGAGGGAAAATTAGTAGGAGATAACTGATAACTGACACCCATCAAACATGGCACGTGGAACTAGAACAGTCTACTCCAGTGTGCGAAATAAAGGGTTCAGTTTGAAATTCCAACCACCTGAAGAAGGTCGGAGTGTACAACGGCCGAAACGTTGTGACAAATATGGCGACAAAGATGAGAACAATAGTCTGACTAATGTAAATAATGTAAATCCATGTTTTTATAAAACAGAAATAGTTGAGGTGATATCATCATCGAAACTGTTTTGATTTGTGGTCATGAATGAACATGTTCTCTCATCTTTGGCGACATTGTATGCTGTTTCAACAATATTTTTCCAGCCTTCTCTGTTCTCTGTAAGTTTGCAGATTCATTGCAGATCTTCCTTGATTGTAAACTTCTCCAAAGAAAAAGTGGGATCTTTCTGCCTTGTTCTTTGAATGTCTTGGTCCAGCATGATGAATATAGTGGTTTTTGGATGACCTCTGAACTTTTTGAAGTCAGTCTTTACAAAGTAAAAATCTCTGGCTTTGTTAGCTGGACATTCTGGATCCATTTGCAAAATATGTCCAAGAAGTTTCCATCTTGCTTTCAAAATTTCCAAATATTGTCTTTCTTAGTATGCAGTAACTGGAGCAGCCATTACTTACTCCACCAAAAACACATATACAAGTTTTTTTGTTATTTTTTCTCCAGTTTCTTCTCATTAAAATATTTTTCTACAAGAAATAATCTAGACACAGGAAAATGACTCCTTTTACTATTCTGACTTGAACTATTACTTGAATTACTTCTTCTCTTCTTATAAAGACAGTTTTCATAAGACTGGAAATAGACTAGACACAGGAAGATTTCTTAATGACTCCTCTTACTACTTCATCTCAGACAGTTACTCAGAGAGTTACTTAAACTGGTTATTTGATACATTGCCAATTATTTATACATGACATGTGAACACAGTAGTGAACACAAGAATACACAAATTTTTAACAGAAAAATGCTTAGCTCTATTCTAAGGCATGTTATTTGAAGAGTATAACATTTCTAATAACTTAATATGTTTAAAAGCTGAAATTTTGGAATTACTTACATTGTTCGGACTGTTGTTCTCATCTTTATTGCCTTCAGCTGATTGGAATTTCGAATTTTATTTTGTCCACTGGGATAGAATGTTCTAGTTCTCTTTGGGATGTCTCAGTTATCTCCCTTTAACTCAACTCTCCAAGTTTTTTTTTTTTTTTTGTCACTGCAGTACCCAAGTATTGAACTCAAAATTCTTTGGGTTAAGTCACTGGATCCAGCCAATACTTATATCCACTGGATTATGTGTCTTTGGGGAAATTCCAATAACCTGAAAAGGCTGGAGCATACAATAGCCTGAACTTCATGAATATGGCAATAAAGATGAGAACAACAGTCCAAACAATGTAAATAATTACAATACCTCATCTCAAAAATATAGTCAGATATTGAAACTTTGGACTTTGTTATTCTGTGATATGCTGTGTTCCTTTAGGGCGTTGGTGGTTATGGCTCTCCATAATTTCTTGTCCTTTTTAATTCTTAATAAATTTTGTCTTTTTTGGAAATTAATTATTTTACATATAGTTTAAATGCTGTAACATTTTTATCTTTCACCATAAATTATCAGTTATTTAAATTTTCTTTTAAATTGGTATCCACTCAGTAGGGATAGTGTATCTTATTAATAATCTTCATAAAAAGATATGGCAAATTTGTGCCTGCTATAGAAACAGAATGTCAAAAAGGTGTTTTTTTCCACTTCTATTTTATCTACCTTCACTCCTTGGCAGTGTTTAGTGTTTTAAAAAACCATTATTAAAATTCTAATAAAACCTAAATATATGAAAATTGATTAATACATTTTCTTTGTTCTTGAGAATTTGCAACAAAAATAATAAACATTATTTATTTATTAGATTGTTTATTGAAATGATTGGCAAAACATTGGCTATTTGCTAATTGATTTTAACTTTGTAAAATGGTAAATAATAAAAATTTCCTTATAGTTGGTTCACATATTTTAATAATTTAATAAATGTTTATAAATTTATGAATAAAAAAATTTTCATATTTATTTCTTTATAAATTGATGATAAATATTGCATTAGTTTTAATTATATTAGCTTTTAGAATGTTGTAAATATAAAATTATTCTTGTAAATAAACAATGTTTAATATTTTTGTTGTAAATTCTCAAGAACAAAAATGATGTATAAAATCACTTTCTTCATATGTTTAGGTTTTATTACAATTCTAATCCTCACTTAAAACAATTGAGAAGGGAAAACAGTTAAAATAACAATGTTTTTTTGTGGCTACAAAAGGTCTAAGATTGCCAAAGATGATATATTTTGTTTGAAATTGATTCATAGAATATGTCCTAATAATGTCTCCATTTGAATTTGTCTAAATTGTTCATTTTACCAAATCTTAATTTGTATGGATTTTAATTTTTTCTTCACAAGTACAACCTTTCAATGGTTCCTTTGAAATGTTTTATTATCATCTTGAACTCATTATAATTTAGGGAATCAAGAAAGGATTTGTCCTCATTGAATTTTGAATATTTCAGGTTGCTATGAGTGATACCACACCATTTGACATTGAAGGCATTAAAAGTACATCACAAGAATATTTTCTGCTGAAGTGTTGAGTGTCTGCTGTGTACACAACATGTCTGCCTCTCCATCCAATAATAATCCAGGTAAGATCTTTCTTGTGCACTTTTTCTTTAGTCTTGTTTTGTTTTTTTGTTTTTTTGTGCTTAAGTAAATGTCTCTTTTCAAAGTTTAAAAAAAAGGTTAAAAAAAAATGGATTTTTAGATAAAATTTGGTTGTAAAGATGAAGGGTGAATCGATATTTTTCTAGAAAGCATCTCACTTGAGCTGTCATGTAACCAGGGAAACGAAACTATGTGAAAAGAAACCCCAGAGTAAGAATGAATAAATAAAATTGAAAAAGAAAAAAATAGAATAAAACAAAGAGGAAGGAAAAATGAGGAATGAAATTTATGGACAAGGAGGAGATAAGAAGGAATATAAAATATAAGAATGCAATGCTGAAACATTTTTTCTTTGAAAATTAAGAGGGATGAGCAGAAAAATCGAAAGTGTGCAGAAACAAAAGCAAGAAAGGTAAAAAAAATAAAAGTAAAAGAAAAATGAACGCAAGTAACATTATGAAAGCAGATGTACAAAAAGGTGGACCAAAATATAAATTAATAAAAATTAAAAAGAAAAAAAAGGTGGGGAAGGGGGAGTTAAAAATGGAAAGCTCTACATTTCTCCATTGTTGTCAAATAAGCTGTAATGGTTACTGTGGTAAAGTTGATGTTGTCTGGTTTTTTTGGAAAAAAAAAATGAATGTATTGAGAAATAACTAAAATAAAAGCCTAAATTCATTGTCTTTTGATTTCTTTTCAATTCTTTTTTTTTTCTTTGACTTTTTCCTTCAATTTTTTTTCATTTTTCTTACGTTCTAATATAAAAAGAAAGAAATTTTTAATCTTTTTTTATTATTATTATTATTATTCAAAATGGACTGAGCTAAAAACAAAACAAAAAAAAAGAAAAAATTAGTTAAAAATATGAAAAAATAAAAATGTTCTCTCTTTTCTTATAGTCACCTCTGACCCATTTATTTATTCTATTTATTTTTTAATTTCGGATTTGATCTTCTTTACTACTCCATATCACTTTTATCATTTTTTTTTTTTTTTATAACATATACTTTCTGTAAACCCTCTTGAACAATTCCTTCTTTTTTTTTCTTATCTTTTTGCCAATTAATATTTTATTTCTTCTCTGCATGAAAATAGAGGAACAAAAGATGAGATTTAAGAAAGTGGGTTTGGTTTGAGTGAGGAAAGATTGGAATTAAGAAAGGAAGAGGTGAGAGATGAACTGAAAGCAAACAGAAATGTAGAAGATAAAAAAAAGAAGAGGGTAAAAAAAAAATGAGAGAGACTGAGAAACAACAATAAAACGAATAAGTTGGGGAAGCAAATCTGAATGTGAGGCATGCTGGGAGAAGTTAAATACACCATTGATTTTGATACTTTAAAAGCTCTGCTCTTGTATTCAAGTCAGCATGCATTATTTGTGAAGTTTTGCAGAAGTAAATGGCTAAATTATAGAACATTATTTAGCTGCTAATGTGATTTTAACCAGTATCTGTGAGCAGAGTACAGCAACTGAGCCTTAGCACAGGTACAGCCATTCCTGAGGGAGATTTGTCACCGTCATTATCATCATCATCATATTCCATATACACATGGCACACATGGGCTTCATTCAATATTCTCTATGTATGCATATATACATAAACAAAAAATTGTGTTTGTATTCATGCATAAATTTACCACTTTCCTTTCTTTCTATTTTTCCTCCTTCTCTATTTCGCTCTGGTTTTTCTTCTAGAAGATATTTTTTTTTTCTTTTTCTTCCAACTCCTTCATTATTTAATTTCTATGTTTTTTTTCTTCTTTTATTCACACTTTCTTTTCTTTCCATTAAATCTTGTCTTATCTCTTCTTCTCGTTTTCTTGGTGGATTTTCTTCTTGAATCTTTTTTTTTGTACTTTTGATTTCTGTATTTTTGTTGTTTAATTTTTCATGATTTTTCTTCTTTTATTCTCTCTTTCTTTTCTTTCCACTAAATCTTGTCTCATCTCTTTTTTTCTTCATGGATTTTCTTCTTGAATTTTTTCTTTTATTTACCTACTTTTTCCAACTCTTTCATTGTTCATTCTTCATGTTTTTTTCTTCTTTCATTCTCTCTTTCTTTTCTTTCCACTGAATCTTGTCTTATCTTTTCTTTTCTCTTTCTTGCTGGATTTTCTCGAATCTTTATTAGTGAGCAATTGGCATTGCATTAAAATTTTGAAGATCAAAGTTGGCTGGAAAGCATGAGCCAAAAGAGAGTTCAACAAGTCCCATATATATATATATATATATATATATATATTTGAATAAAAGACAGACCACGTTAAGATTCCATGTAATAAGCTATTTCACCATAACCCCTTTAACAGGGTTCTGGGTCATCAGACTTTACTTCCAAAAGCTGAAATGAAAATTTTTCATTTCGATTTTTCATTTCAGCTTTTGGAAGTAAAGTCTGATGATCCAGAACTCTGTTAAAGGGGTTATGGTGAAATAGTTTATTACATGGAATCTTAACGTGGTCTGTCTTTTATTCAAACATATCTGCTCTGAATTTTACATTGAGCTCTCTGAATATCATCCTCCTCAGGTCTACCCATACGGATTACCTAAATTTGCATAAACTATATATATATATATATATACACACACACACATAATAGGAATAAAGACAAAAGGAATACTTTTATTTGCCAATGTGTTTTATCCTTTGATGACATTTGCCTTGATAAAGTACATCAGAGGACAAAATGCATAGGTAAAAAAATTTTTTTCTTTTGTCTTTACATATATATATATATATATATATATATATATACATAATCTGGTCCTTGGAACAGGAGTAGAGGTTTATCTTTTGTATTCTGTTTAAGACTTGATTTTCGGTTCCTTTCAAAATCTTCTCATCTTCTTTCACTCCCAGTAACCCTGTTCTGCATCTTAGGCTATTATTGTCTTACTTGGGGTGAATTGATTAATATATTCAAACAAGTTTGCTTAAAAAGAACTGACTAGGTTTGTCTGTTTAATTTTTTATTGTTTTTTTTCCAATTTCCAGATAAGGTGTTGAGTATTGTGCCCAAAGTTCTGGATGTTTGAAATGTTCTAGTGTGACGTCATGCATAATGGCTATTACGAATGAGGCTGCATAAAAGGAATTTATTAATTTAAATTTTTATTTTTGTTTTTATAATAAAATATGTATGAGCATTAATTATATCATTTCAAATATCCAGCTTCCCAAAGAATACCAAGATGCAGACAAAGGAAATCTAACTACCACACAGACACCACATCGGATCTTGATATTGACTTGAGCAAAAATAACAAAATATGAACTTCAAACAGAACTTCCACAACTTCAAACACAATATCCCTTATCCGAAAATTGAAACATACAATGAAAAATTAATCAGATAGACCTTGTTGGTTCTTTTTAATGAAGATTGTTTGATGGATGAATACTTGCTGCCTAAATATATCTTATTCCCATATATATATATATATATATATATATATATATATATATATATATATATATATTTAAGTTATAAAAAACTTGGTTATCTGTATGGGTAATCCCATGGATGATGAAATCCTGAGAGCTCAATGTAAATCCAGAGTTAATATTTTAAGAAAAACAGACCACTTTAAGGTTCCATTATAATAATTTATTTCACCAGAGACCTTTTAAAGGACTCTGGATCTACACTATCCATCAATTTTCATTTCATTTTTCGTTTCATTTTTGGAAGTGCTATCTGATGATCCGGATTCCTTTAAAAGGACTCTGGTGAAATAAATTATTATAATGGAACCTTAAAGTGGTCTGTTTTTCTTAATATTATATATTTATATATATATATATATATATATATATATATATATATATATATATATATATATGCTGGTTAATGGAATTTGAGAAATATTTCCTCAACTTTTATAAACCAGCCTATAAGAAGCACCTGTGGACCATCTTTCACTTTTATCATATATATATATATATATATATATATATATATATATTTTTTACTACATTAATAAAACATTAAAAACCAAAAAGAATAAATAATACAAATTGAAAAACAAATAAATTAATGCAAACAAATATAACAACCAGAATAGATTACCCACAATGCACCACTGTCCCATATATATCAATAGTCAAGGAAAAATCTAGCATGCGTGGCCTGATGATTGCTCCTAGCAGGAAACAGCCTGTCACCTCTGAGTGTTGACTTCATGTTCACTTTTATATTTACATATGATCTATCTCTGATATTGAACACTTTATCCTATAAATATAGCACACCTTAAAACTATATATCTTCATATATATATATATATATATATATATATATATATATATTTTAATACCAATACTCAATTGGTGTGAATAAAAACCCATATTATACATTTTGTAAATGAAAATATATTTGAACAAACTGATATCTGTGAAAAAATTCAGTAAAAAAAAAAAAAGACTAAAGACATTCATATTGGTCAAAAATAATCATCAATGTAATACCTAGTCAAAAGAAAAAACACTGACCGATTAAATTAAGTAAAAATGTAAAATTTCTTAATACACTAAGTAAAGCATATCTAAAACAACTAGTGAGCCAAAACCTACCAACCACAGTTTCACTTAGTGGATATTCAGGGTACTACTGGCTGTAGTACCCTGAAGATCCGCTAGGTGAAACCATAGTAGGTAGGTTCTGGTTCAATGGGTTTTTAATATATATATATATATATTAATTATATATATTGCACCGACTGAGTCTATCAATAGCTCTGAAAAGTGTGGATGGTTCTGCACAAGCCTTCACCACTTAAATCACTTGTGTGGGTTTTCTGGCGGTTTACCTTGATTTGTTCTTATCCAATCTAACAGTGATCTCATCTCACAATCCTTACACTTGCTCCATATGTGGCCACCTTTGTAAATCACTAGTGGATTTTAAATGCCACTTGAGATTATCGCATAAACTTTCATAACCGAATCAATAAGCTGGCAGATCCTCATATGTCAAAACTGAGTTCATTATTATTATTATTATTAATCATACACACACACACACATATATATATAAATCATATATACACACACGCACACACATATATATATATATATATATATATATATATATATGTCTGATATTCGATTTTACTCAAATGCAACCCTATACCTCACTTTAAAGAGAGGTACCAAGCAGACCCTGATCCTGCACTAATCCTGATGAGTGGTCATACCTTGAAAGAGGCACCTTGCCTTCAACACCTGCTAAGTCTAAAGCTCACCCCGACCTCAAATGGAACATGTATATTCATGTCATTGTAAATAATGTTGGAAGAATGGTTGGTTCCTGGAATCAGTTTGGAAAATACCAAACTCCCGCTGCCATGATCTATCCCTACAAGAGTCAGATCAGACCAAGAAGGGAGTATTGCTACCATATCTGAGCTGTGTCGAGCCACAGCAGAGTTGAAAAGTGGTTATATGACCTTTTGTGTGATGAATTATTCTCCATCCTGCAACCCTTATCCCACAGACAAAACATTGCTAGCCTCACACTATTTTATCACTATTATTATGGTAAATATTTGGACTAGTTATATTCCTTAGTTTCACTAGTTCAGACCTTCACAGCTCGGACCCACTATGCCCTGTCCCCGTTGTCAAATCATCTTGAATTCCTTTGTGTTCTTTTGGTAATGAGTAAGTTCCACGCAGACAGCTTCTTCTCCAGAACTGTTACTTTGTGGGAAAAAACTCCCAAGAGAATGCTTCACTGACAACTACAATCTTGGTCTTTTCAGGTGCAGGGTCAACTAATATCTTTTCTACTCCTTCCCTATTACAGCAATCTCAACCAGTAACCCTCTACATTGAGCGACACTTGGGCCTTGTATTGGGAGAACTAACAATATAAAAAAAGGTACACAACCACTGAGGTTCAAGTTTACTCATATAAGATGCCATACATCTCTTTAGAAGGCGGCACGGTGGAGTAATGGATAGCGGCTTGGATTGAGGAATCGGAGAGCCGAGTTTGAATTCCAGTCGAATCCATTACATTCACTTACATGCTAATACCCTTGGGAAAGGTGTGAATCCTCTTCTTCTCCATCCAGCTATGGGTAAATAGCAGGACAGACTGGGTTCTATAGCCTTGGATGGCAACTGGTCTAGGAGAAGGAAAAAACTCTGAATTCAAAACCTGCGGAGGGTCATATGGGGACCTTGTGGCACTTAGTGCACCAGGTCTCTGTAATCAGCCCTTCAAAAAGTGTGGATGGTCCTGCACGAAACCTTCACCACTATAATCAAATCTCATGTGCTATACATGCAGGTTGGGGACCACTTGTGAATTCCAAATTCCCATGAAACTCCAATATTGGAGCCAGCTCAACCCACCTCGGGTGAATGCCATTACAGGTAGGGTATCTCTTTAGAGAGGTACACAATGTCCAACATTCAAGTTTATTCAAAGGAGTATAAAAGTAAGGGAGACCATACATATCTTTAAAACAATATTTTATTCGATGTGATGTGACCTTTCAGATCATTTCTCTCCACAATTTTCTATCCTTTCCAGGTTTTGGTAAGGTTTATCTTTTTGCTATCCCTCCCAATTCAAGTTTTGCTATCTATTTACACAAGCTTGTTAAGTAGGTAAATCACTGCTATTCTCTGTCCATTACTGTCTATGAATGTCTAATTCTCCTAGCCTTCTTTCCTCATTATGTGTCTCAGAAACTTCAATTGAGATAGATAATGAAGAGACTGGGATAGATAGGTAGGTAGATAATGAAGAGACTGAGATAGGTAGGTAGATTGATAGATAGGTAATGAAGAGACTGAGATAATGAAGACTGAGATAGATAAGAAACTGAGATAGATAGATAATGAAGAGACTGAGATAGATAATGAAGAGACTGAGATAGATAAGAAACTGAGATAGATAATAAAGAGATAGAAAGATAATAAAAGAGACTAATGAAGATAGATAATGAAGAGACTGAGATAGATAAGAAACTGAGATAATGAAGAGACTGAGATAGATAATGAAGGCTGAGATAGATAATAAAGAGATAGAAAGATAGATAATGAAGAGACTGAGATAGATAATGAAGAGACTGAGATAGATAATGATGAGAGATAGGTAGGTATGAGATATAGATAGATGGAAGAGACTGAGATAGATAATGATGAGTAGATAGAGGTAATAATGAAGAATAATGAAGAGACTAGATAGATAATGATAATGAAGAAGAGACTGAGATAGATAATGATGAGTGAGATAGGTAGGTATATAATGAAGAGACTGAGATAATGAAGAGACTGAGATAGATAATGATGAGTGAGATAGGTAGGTATATAATGAAGAGACTGAGATAGATATATAGGTAGGTGAAGAGACTGAGATAGATAGACTGAGATAGATAATGATGAGTGAGATAGGTAGGTATATAATGAAGAGACTGAGATAGATAATGAATGCTGAAATAGTTAACTGATAAATTGATACAAAGAGACAGCCTGAGATTGATAGATATAGACATTTTTATCTATTTAATGAGTAATATAATACACTATATATATATATATATATATATATATAAAATACACTATATAATATATTTATATATATATAATACACTATAAAATATATATATAATACAGTATATATATAAAAGTTCTTTTTTTGTGTGTAACAATTAAGGAGCAGTGTGCAAAATATTGACCTGAGATGCGCTGAAGTTAAGACCCCATTCACGTCCACACGCAAAAACCCACCATGCTGACAAACTACAAAGAGACCACCACAAACAATGGCGACACAGTTCGCAGTAAGAACTAAATTTTAACTCTTTTTTTTTTTTTCTGTGTGTGTGTGGCAATCCCCTTCTTTCCCAGACTTTGTAATTACAGATTGAATCTACAAACAGTCAAGGACTACTTAGACGTTCCAAAGTTTGCACAAAAAATGTTGTGCTTTTTAGAACTTTTACAGTAAAAAAAAATTTTGGTTTTAAATATGTAAGAATTATGAAGATAAAATACGGATATTTTTCCTGATTTATAAATTGCACACTGTTCAATTATTAATGTTAGCAACAGACTATTTTAAATTACAAAATTTTACTTGGAATAAACAAAAATTACTTACAATATAATACATATTACTTATAATACATTCCTTTTTGCTGTCAATTTTGACAGCATGGGCACACTAGTATATAGTATATTTGGGCAGCAACCTTTCTTTTATACATGTTTCATTGAATGCAACAGACAAGGAATATTTTTTGAAGTTTTTCTTATGTTCTTAAAAATTTCCTTTCAGAGGAGCTAAGAGAACTGTTCTTCAATGATGATTGTCCCAAGTGCTTTGGATATTTTATCTCTTCAATAGATAAAGATTTTTAATTTTTTGATGCAGTTTATTTAAGTAAATGCTTTGTTTTTTTTAATTAAATAATATTAATTACATTTACTGGCCTGAATGTTCAAGAAATTTCGGAGAAAATATGCATTCTCCGACAGTGATCACTCCAAACACCTTTGTAATCACCATTAGACTCATCCAACTCTTTTCGAATTCTCTGCACTGTCCTCAGATTGACACCTTAAAAACTATGAAATGTTAATATTGGAACTTCTGGTGCGATGTGAAGCAGTACAACATGTGGTTCCCAAATTTCTAGCAGAGTGAACTGAGTCATAGTGATCTTTTACTCACGGACGATGTCCGACTAATCCTACTATACAGTGCAGTTGACAAAATCAAAAATATAAAATGGCGACAGTTTACCACTCGCACCTTCTCTGTGTGTGTGTATATATATTATATATATATATATATATATATATAGCCTTATGTTCACCAATTAAAGAAAATTAAGTAGGTTGGAAAACTAAGTAATAAATTAACTAAATTTATTTTGTTTGTCTTATTCAATGAAGCATGTTTAAAAGAAAGGTTGCATTAATATATATTTTCTGTTTATATATATTTTCTGTTTATACATTATTTTTATAGATACCGTTTATTTAAGTAAACATTCTGTTTTTTAATTAAACAGTATTAATTACATTTACCAGCCTGAATAATAATTGTTGGACTTAACCTATTTCATGGTATGTGTATAAAATCTTATCACTAGATAGAAATGGAAGAAAACTTGGTTTATTTTTCACTTTGTTTTTATTGTTATGTACAAAAGAATTTTAGAAAACAGTAACAGAACTGAGTATAAAAAAAAATAATATAATGTCAGTAAATTTCAATTGAATCCAAGAATCTAAGACAGATCCAAATGAAGAGCTCTGCCTGAAGGACAATTCAATTATGACTTTAAAGAATCCTTTTCTCCTCACATGAAACAAATTCCTTTTATATATTTCTAAAAAAGACAGCTGGAAAGTTGTTTTGTGGTTTGCACTGAACAGAAGAAAGCAAAAGTAGCCATGAATCTTTCCAAGGCAAAGTGTATCAAGGTTAGCAAACACTGTGCAATAAAAAAAATACTCAGTAATTTAAAAAAAAAAATGTCAGAAATCAAAAACTAACAAAAATTTAGAAAAAAAAAAGGTTCAAGCCTAGAATATTGGGTAACAAATCATTTATAGACAGGGTATTTGATAAAATAAAGGTATATAAAAGTTATTTTTTACTATTTATATTCAGCCTATTTTCCTCATCTTTGTTGTTGTTATCATATCATTTTGGGTGTTGAACCCTCTGGTGTATATTAATCTGGGAATCCCAAACTGGATCCTACAAGAATCTACTCTTGTAGGATCCAGGGTTTTAATTCTATTACTCATATCTATGGATATTGCAGTACTAAATTGTCCTGGGTATGATGATAAACTACATCCATGTCCTGGGTAAGACGATAAACTGTCCAACAGCAAAGCCTCTGATCATGAGGCTTTGAGGAATGTGGTACCACCTCTTAATTGCTGGTGTTCCCAGGTTTAACCTAACCCAAGGGGGTAGCACCTGTTAGGGTCACAACTACAGGCAAATAATTAACTACCAAACTGGGGTCAAAACGTGTAAAAATAGGTTTTAATACTAGCAATATATTTTTGTAAAAAAATTATTGCCAGAAATAAATTTTCAAAGAAAAATTATTACCAGCAATACATTATTACCAGCAATACTTTTTGGGAAAAAATATTACCAGCAATACATCGTTAACCATTTCAAAAGTTCATCTGTATCCAGAGAAGTAGATGAAGTAGAAGTGTCTGATTGGAACGGACATTCTACAAAATTAGATGTTGAATTCAGACAATTACTGTTTCCTGCTGGACTGATTAAAGTCAGCAATCAATGAAAAGCATGTGGAATTGGTTAGTCAGAAGCTGATCTTTCATCATGAAAATGGCAATTCTGTTATCATAGCTAATGATAACAACAAAAATGTGTACAATACCCTGTTCTGATATTCCAAAACCAGATCTTCTGATTCATGTTACACAAATTTCCACCACTGGCCAAATATGAATACTCCGAAACCCAAGACTGAACTAAAAATTTTGTCAATTGTGCATTGGCTCCTCATATAGCTTCTATTTTACTTACACACTCAAAGAAAAATACAGTCCAGAATCTCCACCCAATAGCATCTACTCCTGCCTAAAGAAACAAAATAAAAATTAGATCTGATATGAACCAAGAAAAAGGACATAAAAGTCCATCAGAGGAACATCTCTGGCAGTCGGATAGCGCAACAGCTAGGATTGACAACACTAATCAGAATACAACCTTTCATCTCCAAAGACAACTTGCCTAAGGCCGTCCTGCAGTAATTCATGACTCACCCTCTCTCTCCTATTGTACGCCTCTGCGGACAACTTTTACAATTCTACTTATCTTTTTCTTTCAACAAGAGACATTCATGCCAATTTGTCATATTTTTATGTTAATAGAATTGTTTATTTCTTAAAACTCCGTCATTTCTTCTTTGTTCTGCCACCATACGCTTAATATAACAACCCCAAATGTAAATATTTGAGAAGACTTATCTATATAAAATATTGTGAAATTAATTAAATAATATTTAGGGCCCATTTCTTTTTTGGTGGATAATGATTAAAAATAAAACAATTTCCGCAAGTCAAATAATGAGAAGACTGCTTTTGTTTTATTTAACTAAAATGAATATGGAAATTAAATTCCAAATATTTAAGCTTTCTGTTTTTAAAATTTAATTTGATTTTTTAAACTCCAGCAATGAATGATATCCTATTTACATGGAGTTTAAATGTTTTTTAATTTAATTTTTAATTTTAATTTTTTTAATTTAATTATTTTGAATTGTTTTATTTTTTTATTTAATTTTTTATTTAAATTTTTATAAGTTTTTTAATTTAATTTTGATATTTTTTTTTTTACTTACTTTTTTGAGTTTTAATTTAAAAAAATTTAAATCTTTTTTTTTTTTTTAAATTCCAGCAATACAAACTGTGAGTAATATCCCTTCTTACATACGGTCAATAGTCTAACAGCTGGAGTAAGTTTTCACTTATAATATCCGAAGTGGATGAGAGTGTAAACACACTACAGGCACTTATTTCAGGTCATAGCAGTAATAGTGATGGCTAATCATTAATACTTCAATCTTAGACACTCATCATAAAAAGTATTTCCTTCCACGTTTTATTTGCAGCCATTATTTGTGGAATAAGTAGCAAAGTTCTGTTTTTTGTTTCTTTTCTTTCATAAAGCATGTCTTTTACTGGGTTAAGGACGTATTGCAGCTAAAAGTATACATTATTGAACAGTTTTTCCATTCAGTAGAGTAACAACAAAAAACTGGAGATCAGGTAAACAAATGTGAGCAGTTAATAATTCTTCCTGATAGAAAGGCTACTCAGTTGTGTGGCATCGTTCTGTTGGAGAATGTTCTTCTCCAAAGAATTTTGCCTTTCTCAAATCCTCCAAGACAATCCAGGAATCAAAATGGTGCTTTAAATGCTCAAACCAATATACAAATGGAATTCGTAAAAAGAACAAATCCCAAAAGAATAGAAAAACACTTCCTATTATCAGTTTTTCTCTGGTGCATTTTTGGAACTTAAAGAATCGGGAGCCTGATAAAATGAAAACTGAGAGTGAAAAAGAAAGAGCAATGATTGGTACTTTTACTTTTTTTATTAGAATCACTATAGCAGATTCACTTCAAAACAAGATAGATTGAAATATGGTTATAAAAACTATTACAAAGGATATTTTTCTTACTGTATTTTCTTCTGTATAATACAACTTGAGTATAATACAATATGAGTTTCTGAGGCTAAAAATGGGGGATTAAATTGCATCCTTGAGTGTAATACAAACCCAGAGAAATTTTCTTTTGAAAAGGTTCTAACATATTATCCATCAAAGTCTCAATTTTGTGCATATATTTCTCTAAAGTATTTAATTTTTCACAATATAAAATAACAAAAATTGAACTAAATATTTAGCTATTTCATTTTTCTTCTAATTTCCATTTACAAACATCTTCAAGAGATATGGTTTCTGTTAATGTGTATAGTTCTTTGTGATTTTTTAGCACGACTCCACAATATTTCAAAGAATTATGGTACTCATTAAGACCTACAGGTTTCATTCATTCAAAGCCATTTTTCACCATTGATTAAAGAAATCAGTTGTATATGGCTGATGCTTATTTTTTCTAAGTTACATGTGTTATCCATTTTAGTTGTTACTTCTGTTGAAAGTCTTCAAGTGATATGGTTTCTGTTATTGGGTACAATTCTTTGTGATTCTTTAGAATATTTTCACAATATGAAATAATTTATATATATAATGTGACCTGTCATATCTGGAATTAGAAGTGATGTTACAGCAAAAACTGTAAGACCACATCTTGGACAATTAGAATTGGTTGAGCCAGGATCCGTCGCTCAGTATGCAGAGATGAAAAAAATAGTTAAATATTCTTCTCTTGCTGATAAATTTTTTTTTACTCCTGTAGCAGTGGAGACTTCAGGGATTATTGGCCCTCGTTCGATGGCATTTCTTTGAAGGATTGGCGCAATGGCGTCTTGATTAAGGGACGAGCCTCGCAAAGCGGAGTGGCACTTGCACCGTGTCTCACTGGCGATGGTTCGAGGTAATGCTTTCTCCATCATTGCGACTGGCAGAGGATAGAAAAAACATTGTTTATAGTTACATTGTTCTGGAATTGTCATCAATGGTCAACTGAATTTGTTTTGTTTCAATATATTTTCCATTCATAATTAGAACTTTAGATATTAAAAACTGAAATACAAAATTACCAGAAGTCAAAACTTAAGGCTCCAAAAATACACTAGTTTTTAGGTCAGAGTGTTATTATGAATAAGAATATCTTCAATGAAAGAAACTGTTATTCCAAAATAGAAAATTTTAGGAGAAAAATCAATGAATGCAATATAGATTCTGAAACCTGAATATTTAATAAAACAATTAGAAAGTTAGTTACTAATAAGGACAAAACATGGTTGAAATTAACTGAATCTTCTTCTGTAGGCTGTGTCCCTTCAGGCTGTAGGTGATCATGGCTCTTCACTATTTCCTTTCCTTTGTAGCTTTTAATAAATTGGCATTTTTCTTATTTCCATCATCCATTTACTCGAGCTCAGAAGGTACATCTTTGTTCAAATTAACTGAAACAACTGTTTTACTTTCCTTTCTCATACAGTCAGTTTTAGACCCACTGGAGTGACAGGGTGTAATCAATTTCAATTTTTTCTCAGATTAGGTCATTTGAAGTGGTGTGCAGTAATATGAATCTATTTTCAGGATGTATGATGAAATTTGTTTGGCCTTCAAAAATATTGCGACATCCATGATTGCATCAGATTTTTATCATACCCAGACATATTGTCTCACCTGTCGATTAGTTGTCCTACAGCCATTGTCTGAATTGGATGTTACTCCAAGGAAGCGTACAAAAATTGTAATACTGCACAAACACACTAGCAAGCCTTACCCATGAGCAAATCAAAGTACTATCGACTGGCTCAGAAACTCTCCTGATTTAAATCCAATTGAGAATCTATGATCAATCTGCAAGGAATGACTGTGTAGAATGAACATACAAAGTACTAACATGTGCACTGGGTCATGTTTTATTGGAAAAATATGTAAAAAAAAAGTCAATAAGAGAATTGTTTAGTCTCAATTTGCACAAGGGTGTAGGTTATGTATTGTTTTCCTTTAGCTCTCTTGCCTTCAAACTTTCCTGTGAGTATCCAATTTTTCAAGCCCTCTTTTTCATAGAGACCTTTTCATCTGTGAGGAGATTTACTGCCATAAAGGGGGACTGATATTACATAACAAACCAGTACTTTTTCTTTGTTTCTAATGAAATATTCCTGTTTCTTAATACTTTGTCCAACTTTTGGAAGGTGTCCCAATGTGCCACCTGAATTCAGTGTTGCACATTATTTTTGTAGTTGTTTGATTTTAGTATCCCTGATTTGTAATTTGCATTTTGGGCTGTTCCTTTTTGCTAACAACCATACATTCTGTCTTCTTGCAGTTGATGTTTAGTCTTTTCTTCTTGCTTTCCATATAAAGTCAAAAGAAAACCAGTTTAGTGCATTTGCTTAAAATTTATCAGAAATTTATTAATCTGAAACATTCATTTTGGCAAAGTAACTTAGACTTTATTGTCTACCCAAAATTCACAAAGCAGATATTCCAATGTGGCCTATCATTGTAAGCACTACCAATTTTAGTCTGTACTGGTGAATGGTGTTGCAAACATTTTTACATTAATTGCCTGACTATTTATTTACCTGTTGTTGATTTAAACAAAAGATTTTGATGTTATAAGTTTGTTGTTATTTTTTTTTTGTAATGAAAGTTCTGTCACAATATGAGAGCAGGTAAAGTCTTATCACTTTATTTGTGCCTATCTCTAACAATAATTAAACACTAATGATGTCTATATACCATTGCACAAAACTAATTTTTCCTCTCCACAATAAGTTAGAATTGTTATCAGGCAGAATGAGCTGAATATGGCCGCAAGTGCATTACAAAGATCAGATGTGAATCCAGTCATTTTTATAGCAGATGGATGAGCACATGCCACAGGGATGAGGGTGGGTAAGACGACCACCTTTTTTTTTTGTATCACTGGGGTTGGTGGGCCCACATATGTGCAGGGAGAATGCACTGGCAAGAGGCATGTATATCTGTCCAGAGGCATTAAATGGTTCCCATGTGTAGACAAGGAGATCGACATGCTTAATATTCCTTTTTTCTCTCTTTTTTTAAGAGTTTGTATCAAATGGAAAGTATTAACCACAAACATATATCGGTTAATATATTTATGAGTATTATTACTATTATTAATGGCGTAAATATTGCTGGAAATCGGTATGTAGCTTTAGATACTAATTACATTTTATGACTGAGTTAATTGATCTGGGAATAAGGCAATGGTATAAGGACACCAATGATTATAACTTCTATTTTTTAATCATTTCACCCCCCAAGCAAGGCAATAAAGCCACTAAGACACAAAGACAGTGAAAGAAAAAGTAAAACGTTATTAAGGAGCAAAGTAAGGAAAGTAAGAAGATAGAAGAGAATTCCGCAAAGAAATTCATAAAACCTCAGAAATTCATCAGAACAATTACCATGAAGCCATTTTTTTAATCATTTCCCCCCAAGCAAGGCAATAAAGGCACTAAGATGCAAGAGGTGATTGAATGTTAGAGAATATGCAGAAAGAAAAACCATTAATCAGTATAGAGAAGAATAAAAGAAGAATAATTAAGACAACATAAAATAATTTTTGACATTGTATTTTAATTCTTTGAGATCAACATTAACTAGAAATCAAAAAGCCAGAAGAGTTCCACAAGCAAGAAATGCAAGTAAAGAAACTGTTAGCATAGAACTTAGGGTTACATCTTGCCTGTTCAACTGTAAATTGATGAAACCTTGCTGCCAATCTATGTACCATAGCGGAAAGTTCATCAGACCAATTATCATGAAAGTATTTACAGAAAAGGCACAGGGAAGCTACATTACAGTGGTGGGAAAGTGCCCGATGCCAGGTCAGGTCTAATAACATTGGAGATTCTTCTTTGGATTTATCAAGAATCTCTAAATATATAGCAAGAGAATCAGTTCAGATGTGGCAGTAATATTTGAAACATGGACAAATGACTGAGGAAAAAAAACACTAGTAGTATTAGTAATTAATATATTTACTAGTATCTTTTTTCCTGCTCTTCAGTGTAAAACTTTTAGGCATATTCTTTGAGTTTCAAATTGCAGAAAATCAAAAACAAAGAACAAAGTGGAAACAAGTTTCAGATTCCACATCACCATTGACATACTTGAATTGTTTTGGTTAAGCATTCCTTCATTTTATGGCTGCATTTCATCTCACACACTTTTCTAGACTGTATTGCAAGTGATTTAAGAAAAAACCTTGCCTCATCATGATTGTCTCTCCCCCTCTACTCTGGCTTCATTGTTAAGGAAAGCATGCTTTGATTACAGGTGTGGTTTCCCAGATGGAAAAAGAAAATACAGTTCCTGTTTGGGAGGCACATTTTTCCTTTAGTAGGACTGTTTTATCCAGGCAAGCTGATATCATATTCTCTATTTACAAAAAATAAAACAAGCATGTATGAGAACTCAGCCATGTATACCTGCAAAAAATAACGTTTACAGTAATAATTTAAAATTTGGGAGACTGTAGATAATAGCGAAGTAAGAAATTGGAAGAGATTTCCACAGGTGAGAATTGCAAGAAATGAAATTATTAGAATAGAATATACAGTTGCATTTTGCTAGTTAAACAGTAAATTAGTACAGCCTAGTTGCCAGTTGAGTAGCATGCTTAAATTAATACCAATGAAGCACCAAGGAGGAAAGTACACCTGAACAATTGCTATGGAAATATTTATAAAAAAGATAGAGGAAGACTACATCATGTCAGTGAGAATGTGACTGAAGTCGAGATGCCAGGTCAGGATCGATTATATTACAGACCCTTTTTTGAATTTTGTCAAGAATCTTGAGATATAGAGTAAGGGCACTAGACAAGATATGTCAGCGATATTCATTGTGCGGGCGAATGGTAGATTTATAAATAGACAAGATGGATTCTGACGAGAAGAACTGTCTGATGAAAACATTACGGCAATCATAAAGATAACAATAAAAAAAACAATTCACCAGTTTATTTGAATGATGGCCTAATATAAAGCAAGGACTAGATAATCCTGATGTCTTAAAACGACCCAGTTTTTGTCTTGATTAAGATAATCCGTTCATCATCTTAATCTGCTTCAACTAAAAATTATCTTGATAATCACTACCAATACCAGTGGACACAAAAGATCTTGAGATAGTCTGGAGGGAAAGCAACGTTTTTTTGTTTTTGTTTTTAAATCATTTCACCCCAAGAAAGGCAATAATGCCACTAAGATGTAAAGTGATAATGCCAATCTAGTAGCATGTTTAAATTCCTGCAGTTGAGGTATTAAGCTCATCAGAATAATTGCCATGAAAATATTTGATAGAGGGATGTCATGTCACATCACATCGATGAGAAAGTGACTGAAGTTGAGATGCCAGGTCAGTATCAATTATATTACACACCCTTCTTTGAATTTTGTCAAGAATCTTGTAATATATAGTCAGAGTACCAGACCAGATATGACAGCCATATTCAATACAGGGATGAATGCTAGATTTATAAATGTGCAAGATGAATTCTGGCAGAAAACAAAAATTGTCTAGCATGACAAAGTGAATCAACTTTCCTTGCACTAAACCTGGCAATCAGGAGGCCAAGGTTTAGAATGATCATAGGCAGAAAAGGTTCTCTATGGTGATTAAATTAAAGCAGTTTTGTTTTGGAGACACTAAAATTAAAAGCCATACCTTGCTCCAGTTAACCACTGATTGAAGTTCCTTTTCAAGAGCAGTCATCAGTTTTACTTTGTCAGACCTATCAGCTTTGCTACTTAGACAGGAGTACATGTTTATAAATGCTTAGTTGGGAAATGATGACATTGGGAAGTTCGTTGGTGAGGATTAGAAATAGCATAGGTCAAAGCATAGAGCCCTGGGTACCCTCTGCATTAATATGAAATGTCCATTCAAAATAACCTTAATTACATGATTTTTTATGAATGGATTATTTGGCCAAAGATACCATAACCCCTGAACTTGTGGAGAAAGCCTGATGAACCCTGTCAAATGCCTTTAAGATATCTAAATCCACTGACCAAACTTTGTTCTTATCTAATGCTTCACAAATAAATTCAGTGATAACCTTTAACACATCAGCAGTAGACATGGATTTGGTTTGGTTTGTTTTACAGCATATCAGCCTCAATAGGTTATTTAATGCTGACAAAGTTTTTATTGCTGGTAATATTTTGTTTTTTTAAAAATCTGTTTCTGGTAATATTTTTCCTTCAAAATAGTATTGCTGGTAATAGTTAACTATTTGCCCATATCTGGGACCCTAACAGGTGCTACCATCCCAGATCAGGGTGGACCTGAGAACACCAGCAATTAAGAGGTGGTTCCATGCTCCTCAAAACCTCTTTATCAGAGGCCTTGCTGCTGGACGTAGTTTAACATCTTACCCAGGATGGCAATAGACCCGGAGTTATGGAAGCCATATAGTTTATCCAAAAGAAGGCCCTGTGAAATGAGATACTTAACTAATTCGATATTGATTAGAGCCTCCAGTATTTTGCCAAAAAAAAAGGTAAGAGAATAATAGGGCAATAATTCAAGGGGTCAGAAGGTCCCCCAGAGACATGAACTACGAATGGTAATTTCCAATAAGCAGTGAGGCATTTATTGTGGACTTTAATTACAGTTTCTGGGAAAGAGTGTGTTATCTAGTGTGATCAACAATTTGAACAAGGCCAACACACTCAAGCTCTCAGCCATGATGACTTGTGACTTTGTGCTAGAACAGCTATGGATGGCACCCAAGGTTTAGTCTACACAATTTAACTCACAAGGCTTGGGTCAGCCCATGGTATGGTTTTCAGGCACTTTCCAAAAGTGCTACATGCTGGGATCAACCCCATCTCCAGTTTGATAAAATCAGGAAATTTCCTTCCTGACAAATTGACTATGGTGAGATTTGAACTCGGGTCTCATGGTCAGAATATGAATATTCTAACCATTTGGCCATGTGCCAATATAAAAAAAAAAACAAAAAAAAACTGGAAATAATCTATATACAAAAGCATATCATAAGGTAATAATTTCTTGATTAAAATGCCAAGTCTCAGTGTATACATGAAATCAAATTATATATAAGTATATATGGTAAATAACTAGTTAACAGTGGATGTCTTTGTTCTCACATCTTTGAATGATATTGATATACACCTCATTGGCATTTCTTTCATATTCCAAGTCTCTCAGAATTACAGTCATACATCATCTCATACTGAAAGTTTATAAAATCAATTGAGCATTATCCAATTCACAAATGTAGTTAATAAAATATACAGCCAAGCAGTTTCTCGTGCATCTGTCCTCATTCAAATTGAATATAATAAAGGTATTTATTAGATAACACTGCATGCCGCCTTGATGTGGTAGTGACGAATTCAAAGTGACCATGTTATATCTTAAATACTGGCCACTCATATGGTCAGCTTGCCAGAATTCATTCCTTGTCTATGCTCTTTGTGTCCACAGTAAGTTTATTATGTTCATAATAGCCTTTAGCCAATGGACAACTTCAGAGGTGTTAATAGAAATACGGTTTAAAGCACAATGATAAAGCAAAGAAGGAAAGGTCATATTCAGTTGGATATTGGACAGAATTTTTATATCAATGTCTGTAATCTTTTGAAATGCAACCACTTTTCCAGCTAAGAACTGTTTACTAAACAAAGTCAATTTCAAAAACCAAAATGACATTAACCCCTTTTATACGAATTGACTGAGTCAATTGCCACTCAAGAAAATCTGGTTAACAAGTGAAATTTGCAGCTTGTTCCTCATTTATTTTCAGCCATTTTTTCTCAGTCCAATGTTAGACTCAAGCTTTTGCCACAGTTTGTCAGACAGGGAAGCAATAGACCTTGTCCTGCCATGTTAATCCATGAAGTGTTGAACACAAGTTTAAACTGAAATTTCTAATTCTCTTATACTGGTTACCCTCACAAGGCTACAAAGCCTAATCTGCCCTACTATTTTTATCATAGTGACAATTCATGTCTTTCCCAAAACCTTACCTGGTTTCCCAACTGAGGCCTATGTACTGATGATGAGGGTGCTATGCCGATGACATAGGTATTCATAGTTGGCATATGAACAAAAATAGAAATCAAAATTCTCTACCAAGTATTCCAAAAAATAAAACCAAAGATGAAGATTTTCAAAACAGAAGCAATGGTCTGGAATTTGAATAAAAGAACTGATGGCACATACTCTTAATCTGTCTTCAGGATGTAAAATTAGCAAATACTAAAGACTTCAAATAGTTTGCTGTATTTTTTTTTTAAAGTAAAGTTCAACCTATACAAAGCCTAGGGGCTCTTGAAGAGGTTGAGGGTTACATTAAGGCAATAGTTCTAAAATGGTGCCGTATACCTCATAGGTACTGTGGAAGCAGAATGACAGAAAGACAACCAAAGATCTAGAAACAGTTTCAAAATATTCATATACCAAAAATAAATATAATTTCAAAATTTAAAATATTATTATGGATTACTTGTAATTGCATGCATGAGTCCCAGTATAAATATTTATAAATAATTATTAATCAATTTTATTACTGTGATATTTTCTATTATATCAAGTACTAATAATATTGTCAATAGGGGCTGCAAATTGGAGAAGAGAGTTATCAATGATAATATTCTGACTTCGAATCTGTGGTTATCTCCCTTTAAAACCCCCCCTTTGTCTTTTTTTAATGCACTTTTTATCACATAAAATTTGGTGAGGTGTGAACAAATTTTAATATCAAAAATGCATGTTTATCTATATATCTATAGCTATCTATCTATCTATCTCTCTCTCTCTCTATGGCATGGTGGAGTAATGGATAGCAGCTTGGATTGAGGAATCGCAGGGCTGAGTTCGAATTCCAGTCGAATCTATTACATTCACTTACGTGCTAATGCCCTTGGGAAAGGTGTGAATCCTCTTTTTCTCCCTTCAGCTATGGGTAAAATAGCAAAACAGACTGGGTTCTATAGCCTTGGATGGCAACTGGTCTAGGAGAAGGACAACTCTGAATTCAAAACCAGTGGAGGGTCGTTTGGGAACCTTGTGGCATTCGGTGCACCAGGTCTCTGTATTCGTCGCTTCAAAAAGTGTGGCTGGTCCTGCACGAAGCCTTCACCGCTATAATCAAATCTCATTTGCTGGTGTCAGGCTGTCGGTTTCCTGGAAACTGATCTGCTTGACACTCATACGTCGAATTCTACGGGAAAGTCAACTATATATATATATATATATATATATATATATATATATATATATATGTGTGTGTGTGTATGATAATATTAGTGATCAGTATGTTTATTTCCAAAAGGATATAAATCCAGGTGTGTGTGTGTATATATATATATATATATATATATATATTATTATTATTATAATAATAATAATAATGTTGTTAATCAGAACAGCATTAGACCAGTGAACAGAGATTTTAAAATAGTGCTCAGTACATAAATTAAAAAAAATTGAAAGTGTGAAGCAGATAACATTTAAAAATTAGAGTATTTACTGGTTACATAACATGGATTTCAACTATAAGGTTTCTTCAGATGGTA